>QAXN01000292.1:0-47136 GCA_004335795.1 Chlamydomonas sp. 3222 | reverse complement strand
GGAGTCGCCGCGAAGACCCGCTATTGGGGGCCCTTGACCATGGCCCAAGCCCGGGCCCAAACGCCTCGGGCCTCGAGTACGCCGTCGAGGCAGCGCATAGTACCGAACTATACCAGGCGGCTTGTTGCATGCATTATGCGCTTGTTT
The DNA here is from genome assembly GCA_004335795.1 of Chlamydomonas sp. 3222. Lineage (NCBI taxonomy): Eukaryota > Viridiplantae > Chlorophyta > Chlorophyceae > Chlamydomonadales > Chlamydomonadaceae > Chlamydomonas > Chlamydomonas sp. 3222. The sequence goes on along the minus strand of QAXN01000292.1, from coordinate 46,989 downwards.
GCAAATCGTAACCACTGTCCTTCAACCCTCTTTCACTGTATCTTTTATCGCTGCCGCGAAACCACCGTACCTGGACTGGGAAGCAGACTAGCAATTACGTCCCGAGGCAGCAAACCCCTAGCTGAGATCCTCTTAATAGTGTTAGCTCAGGATACTTGCAATGCAGGAAGACCAAGTGGCATTTCAATGTGGCCACGCTGCCATTGGTCGGGTCTCAGTGCACTGAAAGGGTTCTATACACGGACCAGCCGCGATACAGCATAATCCTTGACTGTAGTGTCACACAGGAATGGGATGTCTGCGTAGAGTGCACATAACAGCATTCGCCCGCCAATATGGTAAGGCGACTTACCAGCAGCTACCCAGGATCATATAGACACATCCTGTGCACGCAAGTTACATGGTAGGATGACACATTATACCTGTTTATGTTGCTACCTAAACGGAGCTGCCTGACGGACACGCAGACAACAACTGGTCGCTTTCGCCATCGTGCCCGAGGCGCTCACTGGGGGTTCTGCCGGGCAGTCCTTCTACTACACACTCTGTTGATGACAAGCAATTTCTGTAAGTTTCATGCTGATAACTCGTCTGTTCTCCCATTTGGGTGCCACGGAAGCTGACTGTCGTTGGGGGGTGTTCGGGGGGTGGTGGTGGCTGGAGTGGCTTCCCAGGCGGAAAGCCTAAGCGCTTAGGGTAACTACGGCCGGCACGCGGCGCACAGCAGTGTTATAAATGTTCAGGAGGCATACAGTCTGGACGCTCAGCAGGGTGTTGTGCACGGGGTTGTGCCTCCATCCTCGCTACCTGCCTCCCTCACTGCAGAAGCGCACTACGCGCATTTACGACGCCTTACACCGCACCCCGCCCCTGACGCAGCCACAGCCACAGCTGCAGCTGCAGCAGCCAACGTCAACGGCAACGGCAATTCAAACGGCAACGGCAATGGCAACGGCGTTGGCAACGGTGTCGGGAACGGTGGCGGCGGCGGCAACCCCCAGTGCGCCGTGAGCTACACGGCGGCGGAGGGCGAGGACTGCACACGCATCGCCGTGGCGCGGGGGCTGTCCCCTGACACGCTGGCGCGCATCAACCCAGGGGTGGACTGCAGCAACGTGACGCCCGGAACCGTGTTCTGCCTGGCGGAGGGTGAGAGGGCGCCGGCGCGGAGTTGGGGACGAGGGCGGGGGGCGAGGGCGGGGGTGGGGCTGCCGCTGCCCGCTTGCCTGCCTCCTTTCCCCCCTGCCCCCCTTGCCCCCCTTGCCCCCCTGCCCGTGCGTACTCGGGGATGGGGCTGAGGGGCGGGGCTGAGGGCGGCTGCAGGGCTGAGGGGCGGGTGCGGGGCTGAGGCTGGACACGGGGAACAAGGGACGGGGCGCCGTCTTGGGCCCCTGCTCTTGGCCCCTATCGGATGCAGGGGGCCTGCAAGGTTCCGGTCCGGTGGGTGGATGTGGTGGTGGATGTGGAACGGGTATAATAGGAGGGGTCACCAGGGCTTGGCTCTTGCGTGAGCTCGCTTTTGCGCCAGGCCTTCCCGGCTATAGGCCCCATGCCCAGTCCCCCACACTGCACCTATGTCCAATGCGCACGGGCACACCTGATGCCACATGCCAGCCGGGGTGGCCACCTGCCGCTGGCCCCTGCCGCTGCCCCCTGCCCCTGAATCCCCCGCCCCCTCACTCCCGCCCGTGCCACCTCTGCGCGTCCCCGCCCTCACCCCGCGCCCTCCCTTGCCCTTCCCCGCAGCGCTGCCCCCTCCCCCTCCCCGCTCCTGCACGTGGTACGTCACGCGCCCTGGCGACAACTGCTACACGCTGACGCGCGACCGCCCCGAGCTCAGCGTGGCGGCGCTGCTGGGGCTCAACCCGGGGCTCAGCTGCCAGGGACAGCTGCCGCCGCTGGTGTGCATCGCGGCAGGTAGGGGCGGTGTGCTACTGGTGTGCATCGCGGCGGATAAGGGGGGGTGGGGGTGCTACCGGTGTGTAGCGGATGCGGTGCGGGACTGGGATACATAGAATCCCAGACAAGCAAACAAGTAGGAAAGTGTCACTCACTGCCATACCCCGGAAGACGGAGACGTTCCTGGAAGGCGATGGCGCTGAGTAGGCGGCTGGAAGCTCGGCCCGGCTGCTCCTGCTGAGTGCAGTTTGCTATACCATCTGTGTCGGGTTTGCCCCCCGGCGCGTGCCAGACCGGACCAGTGCGTGGGTGCTACTGGTGTGCTTTGGCGCCATGTTGGGAGGGAGTGGCGCTTGTGGTTGTGGGTTACCTGCGGAGCGGCAAAGTGGCGAACGGATTTGGGGGGGAGGGGGCGTTGCGGGTAGCGCGGTGGTTCTGGGGTCCGCTGCCGCCGCTGGTCTGCATCGCGACAGGTACGGGGGAGGGGCGGTTGCGATTAAGAAGGCGGGGGCGTTGCGGGCAGCGCGGTGGTTCTGGGGTCCGCTGCCGCCGCTGGTGTGCATTCGGGGCCGGTGGGCGGGTGCGGTGCTGATGGTGCAGGGGGTGTAGGTCCGCGGCATGTGCACGGGGGGTGTGGCGGAGAGGCGGGGAGCTGACGTGCATGTCGGCAGGTGGGGTGGTAGCACACCTGTGTGCGAGGGTGTTGTGAACGGTGTGGTGGTGCGAAGGCCAGCTGCCGCGGGTGGGGCTTGCTGCCGTGGGGAGGGAGTTACGCTGCGGCTGGCGCGTAGTGGGTAAGGTCCCACGGGGGCCAGCTCGTAGGTGGTAGGCACGCAGGCGGCCGGTGCTGCGGTAGGCACGTGCCAGTCGTGTCCACGAGCTCAAGGCTCTCACGTCGCAGCCGCGGCCTCAACCCACCTGCCACTCCGCTTGGCCGCTTTCCTTCGCCTGTTTAAAGGGTAAGCACACATGGCAGACGAGTGCACGTGCACATACCACAACGCACGAACCTGTCACCAGCCTACCCCCCGCTGACTCGTTTTCCGTTGTCCCCCCACCCCATGCCCGCAGCCTCGCCCCCTCCTCCCCCCTCCATGCCACGGCCCCCACCCGCCCCTCCCCCGTCGCCTGGGCTGCCCGCGCCCTCCCCCCCCGAGCCCCCCCCCCCCCCGCCCCCACCCCCCCCCCCCTCGCCCCGTCCTCCGCCGCCGTCCCCTCCCCCGCCCTTCCCCCCACCACCGCCACCGTTCGCGGTTCCACCAGTAACGTTCACATGCAGCGTGCTGCTGCAAGGCAACCTCACGGCCAACCCAGGCCCCACTGACGCCCTCCCAGCTGCTGCCTCCCTCGCCTGCGTGCCCGGGGACGGGGACCCTGCCACGTGCCAGGGCAGCACGCTAGGTCCCCGCCTGCGCGTGTGGGTCAGCAGCGCCCTGGCTCGGCACCTGAATGCCAACCCTGGAGCGGCCTGCGGCATTGACGCCTTGGTCCTCAACACCACAAATGCTTCCCCGGCCCCGCCCAGCATCAGCAATGCCGGCCTTGTCAACGGCAGTACGGCAGCCCTGGACTGGCGTATCATCTTCGCCCACATGCCCCACCTGCGGCTGGTGGACTCGGCCCTCTCCGACCTGCCGCTCAGCCCCGCCGGCCCCCTGCTGCAGTGCCGCAACTGCAGCTACCTAACCGTCAACAACCTCACGCTCCGGGGCCTTACAGGCCGACCCGCCGGGTCGGCACCCGCAGCAGCAGCAAGCGGCGGCTACGGAGCCGTGTTTGCGTTGGGGCTGCAGGGCGCAGACGTGCAGGGCCTCCGGTGCACCGGCGTGCAGTTCGCGTGGGCGTGGGCCTGCATGCTGCTACGCTACCAGGCAGCACCCGCACCCGCACCCGCACCCACACCCGCACCCACACCCGCACCCACACCTACATCCGCGTCGTCACAACCGCCGCCCTCGACTTCGGGCAGTGCGCCCCCAGCTGCGTCCGCCTCGCTGCGCATCAGCGGCACCAGCCTGGAGGGCAACAGCGTGGCGGGCATGGGCCCCGCGCCGCCGCAGGGCACGTCGTACACCTCGGTGTGGGCGGAGGGCGGTTTCGGAGCGCTGGCGGTGGACGGCCCCGGCGCCATGCTGGGAACGCTTGACGTGGGCGACACCACGGCGGTGGGCAACGCCGGCGGCTCGGGCGCAGCGCTGGCCCTGCTGAGCCTGGCACTGGTGGGTTCGCCTTCGCTGCACCCCGCCTCCTGCATTAGTAGTAGTAGAGCACCAGGGGTTAACGTTGCTGCTGGTCCTCCGGGTGCTTGCTTTGTACCTGCCATGGCGCATGTGGGCTAGGGCTTGCTCTTGGCCGAGATACACGTATCCGTTTCCGGTGTTCCGCGTCCACACCCCACACCTCAACCCACAACGTGCTTTCCTGCCTTGCAGGGCCGCGCGTCCCTGTCCAACGTGACCCTGGCCAACAACGCCGCCTCGCAGCACGGCGGGGCGGTGTTCCTGCACGGCCCCGCCCGCGAGGTGCTGCTGGGCTCCGGAACCACCGCAACCGCCAACAGCGCCACGTGGGGCGGCGGCTTCCTGGCCGCCAACGCCTCCCTGGACCGGCTGCTGCTCACAGGGAGCAGCGCCGCCTCCAAGAACCGGGCCACAGCCTTCGGATCATCGGGCTTAGGTACCGGCGGGGGTGGGGGTGGGGGTGCCGGCGTCGCCCAAGGCGGTCTGGGAGGGGCGGTGTACGTGGTGGGCAGCCTTAGGTCCTTAGAGCTGGTGGGCGCAGGCAGCTTGAACGACAACAGCGCAGGGGGCTCGGGGGGAGCGGTGTACGCCAGCGGGCAGGTCGGGGCTGTGGAGGTGCGTGGCGGCGGCGCAGGGATGTTGAGGAACGGGGCCAGCGGCGGCAGCGGCGGCGCCGTGTGCAGCGCTGGCGGCGGCGTTGGTAGCGTCCTGATCGACGGCGGCGCCAGGGTCGCGTCTAATTTCGCAGCCCGGGACGGTGGCGCGGTGTACGGCAATGGCGGGATCGGGAGCCTGCGGGTGGTGGGCGCGGGAAGCGGTCTGACGGGGAATGTCGCACTGGCGGGGAACGGCGGCGCGGTGTGTGCGGCGGGGGGAGGGGTGGAGCTGGTCTCGGTGACGGGCGGTGCGCAGGTGTCGCAGAACGATGCGGTGGTGGGCAGTGGCGGGGCCGTGTTTGCAAACGGGCCCGTAGGTCGGTTCACGCTGGCGGATGCGGCCGTGATGGCACGCAACACGGCGTCCTTTGGCGGAGCGCTGTTTGCGGCTGTGTCAGCTGACACGGTTGAGGTGCTCAGCGGGAGTGTGGTCAGCGGCAACAAGGCCAGCGGCGGCTTTGGCGGCGCGTTTTGCGTTGGGACGGGAGCGTCTGCGGTGCTGGGCAGCATGGTGGTGGACGGGGCAGTGGTGACCCTCAACACAGCCAAGGCCGATGGAGGCGCGGTTAGCTGCGGGGGCACCATCAGCAGTGTCGTGATCAGCAACGGTGCGGCCGTGAGCAACAATACGGCAGAGGACAGCGGGGGCGCCATAGCCGCCGGCGTGCGCGTCGGCACGGTACACGTGGCAAACAGCAGCTCGCTGGCCGGCAACACCGCCAAGTCCAACGGCGGCGCGGTGGCGGCCGCGACCTCCATGTACGGGCTGTACATCAGCGGCGGCAGTGCGCTGTCGAACAACCGGGCGGGCGTGCAGCGGTTGGTGCCGGCGCAGCGGATTGGCGGGCGCAACGTGAGCACGCTGCTTGCGGACGGCAGCGGCGGAGTGCTGTATGTGGCCACCAACCTCACGTGCGTACGGCAGAGTGGTATTTGCTTATCAGATCAGCGGCTTCCAGCCGCTCGGGGTCCAGAGAATGCATTACCGGGAACGGAGTATGTTGCACAAGCACAGGAAGCAAGCCTACCCTCTCGACACGACGGCGTGCATGTACCACTGTGGTGTTCGCGGGTAGACTCACTGCGGTTGCAGGTCATCCTGGGGGTTGGCTTCGCGCCCTTGGTGATACTGCTGCTCCCATAGGCATTCCTTCGAGCACGGGCATCCCTTCCCCCCACTCTGGCCCTTGCCCCCCGATCCCCCCGCCCTCCCTCCAGGTTTTTCGACGTTCGCGACAGCACCCTGGACTCCAACAGCGCCGAGATCAACGGCGGCGCAGTGGCGGCCGCCCACATCTTCAACCTCGCCGTCGCCGCCTCCAACGTCACCGCCAACCGTGCCCGCCGCGGCAGCGGCGGCGCCTTCGCCGTCAGCGGCCACTCATACAGCAGCCCCAGCACCGAGCGGCTGGCCGACTGCGGAGCCCTCTTGCCTCCTTCCGGTGCAGGCACAGACAACACCAACACCAACACCAACACCAACAGCAGCGGTGCAAGCACCAGCTACACGTGGACATTAGGCCCGGGTGCCCGCCTGGTGGACAATCAGGCCGGCGGGGGTGACGGCGGCGCCATCGCGCTGTCCGTTGGCCTCGTCTGCACCAACCCCGACGCCTCCCTGGCCCGCCACGCCTCGCTACAGCTGAGCATCCTCGGCAGTGAGCTCTCGGCCAACACCGCATACGGTGCCGGCGGCGCACTCGCCGTCCAGAACCCCTTCGACGCTTCCGTCATCTCGTACTCGATCGACCAGCAGCAGATCGCCGTACAGATCAGCAGCACGGTCCTGTCCGGCAACCGGGCCGGGCGGCGGCGGGGCGGTACGGCGTTTGAGAGCACGGGCAGCGGTCTGGGCGGGGCAGTGTACATGCGCGCACCGCCAGCCGTCCCATGGGACAGCAGCGGCGGCGCGGGCGCAGACCTGAACGGCGCGAATGCGAGCTGTACGGCAAGGGTGTACGACAATTCGAGCTTCGTGGACAACACGGCGAGCGACTTTGGCGGCGGCCTGGCGCTGCTGTGGTGCTCGGTGGACGTGCGGTCCAGCCGCTTTGTGGGCAACCGAGCAGCAGCCAGCGGTGGGGCCATGGCGGTGGTGCAGGACGGGGACGTGGTCAGCGGCTTCCTGCCGCCAGACAGCACAGGTAGGGCCCTGCTGTCAACGTCATGTACCAGCTTCCGGGAGCTCTTCACATAGGATACACTCCGACAGTCCTTGGCCGCATTGCGCTGATCAAAGCTCCTGCCCGGGCCTGTCTACCGAGCATGTTCTCCATGCGCCGCGGACCTGACCTTGCACGCCTTCCGCCCGCAACCCTCCCCATACCCCAGGCTCTCCCGGCTGGCTGGCCTCCGTGTCCGGCAGCTCCTTCCGCCGCAACACCGCAGGGGGCTCTGGGGGCGCCCTGTTCCTGCAATCCCGCCTGGTGCCGCCGGACGGCTCGCCCGCCAACACCCTGCGTCTGATGCCCGCCACCGCCGCCTCTTCATCTCCCTCTCCTGCACTCGCCTTGGCACCTCAGAGCCCCGCAGATGGCACCAATGCTTTTATGAACACCACCGGCAGCAGCAGCAGCAACAGCTTCAGCACCATCCTGCGCGAGAACTCCGCTGCCTCAGACGGGGGAGCCATCTACGCCGACGTGCCCCCGGGCGGTCGCCTGCTGCTGTACGGCACCGACATGACCAGCAACAGCGCCACCAACGGGGGGGCCGTGTGTGCGGCCATGGGCGCGGGCAGCAGGCTGGAGGCCAGCGGCGCACGCATGAGGGCCAACGCCGCCAGGGGCAGTGGCGGCGCCGTACAAGTGACGGCGGGCGGCGGCGGCGGCTCTGTGGTAATCAGTGACAGCGTGCTGAGGGAGAATAGCGCGCTGGGTCGCGGGGGTGCGTTGTCGGTGTTGCTGCTGAGTAACGGTAGCAGCACCGCAAGCAGCAGCAGCAGCAGTGCGGTGCCGCTGGTGGCGACCCTGACGGCGGTGGTGCTGGACAGCAACAGCGCGGGGCAGGGCGGGGGCGGGGCGGACCTGGGGCCGGGCGTTGCGGCCGACCTGGCCAACTGCACGCTGGTCAACAACGCGGCGCTGGGGGGCGCGGGCGGCGGCATCTACGCCACGGGCTGTCCCTGGCTGTCGCTGACTGGCGGCACCGCGCTCAAGCTCAACAGCGCAATGCAGGGCAGCGGCGGCGGCCTGTGCGCGGGCGGCTGTGCGCGGGTGCTGCTGGACAGCGCGATCGTGTACGACAACTACGCCTTGGTGGCGGGCGGTGGGCTGCATCTCGTGGCGGGCGATGTGGATGCGAGCGGTGTGGAGTTGGACGACGCTGATGATGCTCTTGCGAGCCCTAACAGCGCAGTAGGGAACAGCAGCGGCAGCAGTGGGGTCAGGAGGATGGCCCTTGGAGGTGCGACCGATGGCAGCTGGCGCAGGCTGGTGCTTATCCACAACAGCAGCTTTGACGGCAACAGGGCTGCCCGGCGGCCCGGCAGCACAGGCACAGTGTCCGGGGGTGCCGATGCAGCCGCCGGCCTTGCCTTCACCACCAGCAGCGGCAATGCCACCACCACCACCACCACGGTGTGGGGCATGGGCGGGGCGCTGTTCATGACTGACGGCGTGGTGGCCGCGGTCAGCAGCAGCACCTTCGGCGTGTGGAACAGCGCCCCCTTTGGGTGGGCTATCTCCACACAGGGAGACTGCAGCAGCAGCGCTGACGGCAGCGGCATCGGTGGCCGTCCTGCCCCGCCTCCAGTCTTATCCGTGCCCCAGGAGGCTGGCGGCGCTGCGGTGGCGCTGCAGGGCCCTGTCGCGGGCTGGACAGAGGTGTGGGGGTCGCTGGGGGCTGCTGCGGCCCAGGGCTGCTCCATGTTGGCGCTGGTGGGCGGCACGCGGCTAGCGCCCGGGCCGGAGGACACGGAGGCAGCTGCACAGCTGGCGGCAAAGGTGAGCCTTACAGCGCAGTGCGTCCAAAGGCCGTTAGGGCACAGTGCGCGTTCCCTAGGCCAAGAGACCGGTCACAGGAAGAGTGGCTGCCAGAGCGGCACGCATTTGACTGCGGTAGGGGTGGGTAGATTTGTGTAGGGAGACCGCAAGCATGGAGCCATGCGCCCCGCACGTGGCGATGACCTTGACCTTGTGCTTTGCTCTACCGCAGACCGGCTCAGCGCTGTTCCTCAGCGACACAGTCGCCTTCAGCCCCCTGAGGGTCAACTGCACGCCGCCCGCCAACGGCACGCCTGCCCGCCCTCCCGTCACACCTGCGGGCACGACCTCCCCCGTCAGCGCCCCCGCCCCAGCCGCCCCAGCCTGGTCGCCCTGCGAGCTGGCGGCTGCCATTGAGGCCGCACGGATGCAGCGCAGTGGTGGCGGGTGGGAAAGGGCGCGAGCGCTCCAGTCGCTGCTGTCCCAGTGCACGGGGCCTGTGGTGCCACCTCCAATCAACCAGCCCTTGCCTTCCACTCCTGCTGGGAACAGCAGCAGCGGCAGCGGTGGCAGTGGCAGCGCAGTAGCTGCTGTCCGCATTGCGCTCCTGTCGGTGCGTCCAGTGGGCATGTGGCTGGCGGCGGTGCAATCGGCCACAGTGTCACCCTCGGGTGCCCTCGTGGCGGCGGCGCAGGGCAGTGCCGGCGGTGGCGGGGGCGGCATCAAGGCGCTGCAGCTGCTGCCCGGCGTGCCCTTCAACGTCAGCGTGCAGCTGTACGACGACAACAACCAAACCGTCACAGCCGGTGCGTGCGCGGGGTACGAGGGTTCGGGGGTACGCTGGTGCACGGCGGTGTATGTGCTGGTATGGTCCCGTGTGTGAACTGCAGTAGGGGCAGTGGGAGGAGGTTACTCCTGGATGCTCGAGGCTCGCAGTTGGGCGTCACCGCATGCCACGTGCCCAGTTTGGCTGGGCTGCTTGCCCATCTCCGCAACCACGGACTGCCCTCCTGCACATCCATGCACACACGCTTGCGCGCTAGGTGCAAGGCCTTGCTTACCTGCCCCCGCAGACATGGCGGACATCGACATCATCATGAGCCTGGAGCCCTCCCCGGGCTCCCTGGCCGCCAACACCACCAGCGGCACCACCGCGTGGCTGGTGCGGCTGGAGTCGGGGCTGGTGCAAGGCACGCGGCTGGTGCAGCGCGTGCGGGGCGGCAGGGCGGCGTGGGAGCAGGTGGGCGCGAAGGGCCGGGGGGCGAGGGAGCTGGGCTGGGGGGCACGTGAAGGGAGACGGAGCTCCTGTTGCCATGGCCCGCCTGATGTAAGGTGTCCTACCTCTTGCCGCTCAAATGGCCGCACTTCGCTTTGGCGTTCACCTGCCACCTCCTCTTGCGCCTGGGCTGCAGGTGGTGGCGCGCGGATGGCCCGGGGCCTACCGGCTGGTGTTCAGGGCGGACGCTGGGGAGGCGCGCGGGCTGTACAAGGTGAGAGCGCCTGCGGGGCGTTGGTGCGGTGGCTATGTGGTACTATATCACATCTTAAGGACCAGGAAAGGTTTGGGTGCCGTACATCGCTGCGTGAGGGACTTACGAACTTAACCCCATGGAGCATGCCGCCAGACGCTGCTGGCTTAGACTGCAGTGCTTTGCATACCTGTACATCAGTGTCCAGGTCCTCACGCGTGATTGCGCCCACTCCATGTGCATACCAATACAGCTGGAAGACATCTCGGCGGCTGTGGCGTTGCTGCCGTGCGGCCGTGGCCAGCGGCTGTCGCCCAGCCCCGACCCCTCGGGCCACGCCGCATGGACCAGCTGCTCCGCATGCAGCCAGGAGGAGGTCGGCCAGTGGGTGGACGCCCGCCAACCCCTGTCGTACTTCAACACCTCGTCGTACGACACCGCCAACGCCGACATGGCGGGCGTCACCGCCGGCCTGACCGCCGGCGGCGACGACGCGTCTGCCACGTGCCGTGCGTGTCCGCGTAACGCCTACTGTCCTGGCGGCGCGCTGATGATCCCCCGCCAGGGCTACTGGCACAGCGCCGCCAACTCCACTGCCATGCATCGCTGCCCCCTGCCCGCCGCCTGCAACGGCACGGCGGGCGGCGACGGAGGAGACCCGTTGGGCTTCTGGCCGCGTGCGGAGGCCGGTACGGCAAGCGGCGGGGGCGGGCCGGCCTCCGTTGCCGCGGCCATCAACGCGACGGTTGAGCTTCCGCTGTTTGTCAACGACACGAGGGGGCAGATCCTGGCGGCGTGCCAGGCGGCTTGGTACTCCAGCAGCTGGAGCCCTGGCGAGTGGACCGTAGCCCAGGCCGTGGCAGATGGGAAGCTGCCGCTTCTCGCACACAGCAATGGCAACGCCAGCAGCAGCACGCTTGGGGGTGGCGCGACAGTGCCTGTGCCGCCTTCATCGCCGTCTCCCCTGGCGCCTATCAACGACTCACCCCAAACAGCTACAGGACCCCCGACTGCAGCGAACCCGCCCGACTGGCAGCCGTGCCTGCTTTGGTACCAGGCCACCTTCTCTGTCACACTCCAGGCCAACGGAGCCTCCGGAACCGCTGCCCCTGCAACTGGAACCACCGTAACGGTCACGCTCCCGCCCAGCACCGACCCCACGCTGGCGCAGCTGTCGTACATGCAGCAGCAGTGCGCGCCCGGCTACACCGGCCACCTGTGCGCCGTGTGCCAGGCGGGGCACTACGGCAACGCCAACTTCCAGTGCAGCAGCTGCCCCCCGCTGGGCCGCTCCGTGGCGCTGGGTCTGCTGGCCTTCCTGGGCAGCGTGGTGCTGGTGGTGGTGGCAACCACAGCCAACCTGCGGCAGGACTACACGGTGGACTCAGACACCATGAACCAGGCGGGCGCGTCGGAGGTCATGAAGGTGGGTGAGATTCAACAAGCCACACTGCTTCCTGCCTCCAACGACAAGCACAGCACAAGGAGAAGTTGTACCAGCGGGTCATTAGGTACCCTAGATGTGGCCTGGAGGTGCGGCAAACCGCCCCAAACGGCCCGAAGCGCAAGGCATGCCATGAAGCGCAAGGCATGCCATGCAATAGCCAAGGCAACGTGACAGCGCGTCTCCTGAGAGCCTTCCATTTTGCAGCCATTGCGCAGGCGAGCACGTACCGCGCTACGCCCCTTATCCGTTGGCTGAGCACGTTGCCTCACCCCTGGTCGGCCCTGCCGCTCCACTCCCCCCCAGGCCCTCATCATCCACCTGCAGTACTTCGTGATCATCGCCCGCCTGGACGTGGCCTACCCCGGCGCCATCACCGCCTGCATGTCCGCGTTCAGCTCCCTCACGTGGGCGGGCGACCTGCTGGGCTTCTCCCCCGCCTGCCTGGCCAGGGACCTGGACAGCGGCAGCCAAGCCACGGCGCAGCTGCTGGGCGGGCTGCTCATGCCCTGCGCGGTGGTGCTGCTCAGCCTGGCGCTGTGGGCGCTGAGGTAGGCAGTTGGCAGTATAAGCGCTTTGCTGCACGCGTGCGTGGATTGGGTTGAGTGATCATGCCTTGCGCAAGCTTACCGCTTTACTACCTCCAACAAAGGAACTGGATTTGACGTGTGGATGCAGGTACCACTTCTTCCGCACCAAGGCCCTGGCCAGGTCCAGCCTGGTCACCCGCAACCTGCGCGGGGAGGAGCTGGGCTCCGGCGCTGTGTCCCCAACCTCAACCGTCCAGCCCAGCGGCTTTAACGGCCTCAATGGTTTTTACGACCCCCAGCTCCACGGCCTGCAGTACCCGGAGAAACAGCAGCCGCAACTCCCACCGTACGGCATCAATCCCCACCGCCGCCGTACAACCACTAGCCTGTCTGACTTCAGCGCCCTGCTGCCAGACGGTACCACCGAGCCTGGATCAGTAGCTTTAATTAGCGGCATGCACCCAAGCCCAGGGGACATGGTGGCGCGGGACACCTTCGCGGCAGCTGCCGAGATGTACGGCAACAACGCTGTCGCCCATGTCAGCGGCTCTCCGCTACAGCAGCAATTGCTGCCAGCCCACGCCGGCGCGGGCAGCAGCGGCAGCCCCAGTCCCAGCAAGCCGCAGAGGACTCCCCTGTCCCAGCCCGCCCCAGCGGACGGCATACCCGCTGCTGGCAGGGAGTCCAACGAGGGGGGTCATAACAGCCACACCGGGGCGGGCTCTCAGGCGCTACTGCCGCGGCAGGGCGGACGGGTGCGCAGCAGCAGCAGCGGCGGCGGCGGCGGTGGTGGGACTGGAACGGGATCAGGGGAGGTCCCGTCCAAGCACCGCCGGGGGAGGTCAGGCACCTCGTCCGGCGGGAGCAGCAGCGGCGGCGGCGTTAAGCACGGCGTCAGCAGGCGGTCGGCGGTTGCAACCACCATCCGTACGGCAACGTCAGTGACCCTCGGGTCGGCCAAGCAGTCGTTGAAGGCGCTGATCAAGGGCAGCGCCGCCTCCGCGTTGGTGTACGTGGACCGCGCCGTGCCGCTGGGCCAGCAGCTGGGCCTGGTGCTGCTGGTGGCGGTGTTCATCATGTACCCCAGCTGGGCGCAGGCGGCGCTGAGCGTGTTTGCGTGCTACAAGATTGACGACGGCACAGGGGACTTCCCGGAGAACCAGCGGGTGGGTGGCTGTACCTGGCTATGCCAACCCTGCCTCATCTCGATCGCAACTTTAGGCGTGTTGCGCACGCCTTTGCTTCACGCCTTTGTTAAATACCATAACTGTGAGAGTGTTGATTACACGTGGTGGTGTCCTTGTTCCGTGCAGGCCACGTGGCCGCACGGCTACTGGGTGCGCAACATGGACCAGGAGTGCTACGCGGGGGCCCACCAGGCCGTGTACCTGCCGGTGGGCGTGGTGGCCTTCCTGCTCTTCTGCATCGCGCCGCCGGTGGCCTCCGTGCTGCTGCTGTGGCTGGCGCGGCGGCGGCGCTTCAGGTACCTGGTGTCCAAGCCGGGGCCTCCCCTGGTCAGCGGACCCAAGGACGATCCGCTGCAGTACGACACGCACCTGCGCCAGGTGTACGGCTTCCTGTACAGCCGGTACTGGTGAGTCATGGCGCATGCTGTACGTGCAGTATTTGCGCGTAGTTAGAACGACTAAAAGGTGTCGTGTGCGTGCATGGCGTAGGTAATGCTCCGTCCGGCAGTACTGCCAATGTCGTGACATATCCACCACGTCCTCCCTTGCACTTGCAGGCCGCGGTACTGGTGGTGGGAGAGCGTGCTACAGTTGCAGACGCTGGCGCTGGTTGCAGCGGAGGTGTTCGGTCGCGCCATGCCGGTGATGCACCAGGCGCTGCTGCTGGCGGCCGTGCTGCTGGCCATCGCGTGTATTAACACGATGTGCTCGCCCATCCGCGTGCGGGCGCTGGTGCTGCTGGAGTTCATGTCGCTGACGGTGCTGGGCCTCACCATCACGCTGGGGCTGTACTTCGTGGGAGACGACCCCGTGCATGGAGCCGAAGGGGTAAGCACGCAGAGCAGTGCAGGACTTGCTACTCAGCACTTGTTTCAGGCATTGTCCTGGCGAGAAAACGCGGGCAAGTGCTGGTGCCGAACGGGGCTTAAGAGTGCCAACAACCATACACCTGCAGCACTGAACTCGTTATCCCTACCCGCCGCAGGACGCTGTTGGTGCGCTCATCCTTCTGATCAACGCCGGCATGATCGCCGCCTTCGCCTACCTCATGCTGCGCCCGCTGTGGCAGCGCGCCCGGCGTAAGGCCAGCAGCTTGGCGCACGCCATCAGCGCCGCCTCGTCGCAGAAGCTGCTGCAACTGGAGCAGCAGCAGGAGCAGCAGGAGCGGCAGCGGCGACTAAAGGAGCTGTCTGACATGGAGCTGGTGCCCGTGGGGCTAGGCGGCGGGGCCGGAGCAGGGGCTGGCGGCAGTGGCAGTAGGCCGGGCAGCAGGGCGCCGTCCAATGGAGGCTCGGTCGTGCTGCCGCCGCCGCCGGAGGAGCAGCACCAGCAGCAGGAGCAACTGCTGCCGCGAGTGCAGTCCCTGCGACAGGGGACTGCGTCCATGCGCCGGGGGGGCGCACCAGGGGCGTACGGCACAGCGGGCATGCTGCCGCCGCCGACACCGGACGTTGGGCCTCCTTCCTCGCCCGTGACTCCAGGTGTCGACGCTGTCAGCTCTGACGAGGTGCAATTGACGCTTCGCACAACGGGTGCAGGGTAATATGTGGAGGCGTGTAATCGCATTTGGCGGTAGGTCAAGTAGGTAAACAGGTTGTGTTCCGCTCAGGGCGGTGGCTTGTATGGTATGCGCTTACCATGGGCCGCCAATCTGCGTCCCAAGGGGAATGGTAGTGGGAGTATTACTTTTGATTCTCAATGACTTGTCGTTTTGGCATTTGTGCGCGGCCAAGGACTGTGGTGAAGCCGTATGACAAGGGCCCATGAGCTCATGGGACGGGGGCATGTGGTCAGTGCGGATAAGGGCCTGTCAACTTTGAGTAAGAACTAAGAAGGGTATCCACCATTTTCTCAATGACAATATCATGACCAGCAGTGAAATGTTGTGTGCATTGAAGGATATATGGCGATACCACGGCGTTGGCGGGGGTAGGTAGAGCCTTACAAGGCGCAATCGGTGAGCAGCTTGTTTTGAGGGATGTCCGCCTGAATGGCCATTGTCGTTGGCAGCATACTGATGGCATTCTTCTTCTGGCCATGCAAGTCGCTTCTGCAAGCTAGAGACAGGGAAATCGAACGAGTACTGTCTAGAAGGCAAGGGCGTGGCAGCGCTGTTGGATGTGGGTACCGTACTTGCATGCATGTAGTAGGACAGGAGAACGTGGCGTAGTTCGTAACCAAGGCGTGTACTTGTCCGACTTATTGGCTGGGCTTGCTTTACCAGTTCATACGGATGCAGTGATGCGCGTGTGGTGCGTTGGTGCGCGTGCGGTGCGTGCTGGGCCCGGTTAGTTGGGCTGGGTGTTTGGTTGCACCGGCCTGCGTCGCACACCCATTGGCAGACTTGCTTCACTGTTCTGCCTTCAAGCTTCCAAAAGAAGCTTCTGCACGGCATCAATAAGACGGTCCAACCCCTGACAAGCAGTGCCTAACAGCCAGCACTCTGTGCCTTTCCGCGATATCGGTATCCCACAACACGCGCTTTACTGAGGGCTGAGGGCCCAGGCGCCAACCGTTAGCCACGGGCCGTGGCTAACGCAATGGTGGAAACCCCGTGTCGGCCCAGCATGAACACAGACAAAAGCCTACCATACCGCCTACACCAATCTGAGCAACGACAGCACGCAGTCTCCATGCAAGAACTGAAGCCCCAAACACAGGCCCGGAATCCTGTCCTAACGTTTGCCATCGCTGTGCTCGGGCAGCTTGGTAGGGGTCCGGGACAAGTGTACTACATCTGGACAGCGCGTCACGGGCCACACACCACAGGGGCATGCCAACATCGGGACAACGCGTCCATGGCGGTACGCGGCAAGCAAGGCAGTCTCATGGTCTCAGTCCAATCCGTTTGCACACGCTGTGCTCAACCAGAGACGTGCGTGCGATGGGATCGCCTTACGCGCCAGGCACGGGGAACTTCAGGGAGCTCCCATACCGTGCATAGCACCTCCAAACGCAACATCGTAGTCGCTCCCAGTCAAGTCCAAGCATGGCCGACACCATGGCCTGTGACAGCCCTGTGACAGCCTGCACCGCACGCTGCTGACAACCCACATGAAACTCCCGCCGGCCACACTGCGCCCTACTACGCTGTCAACCACCTCAGCCTGCAACCAACATGCAATGCCCATGCACTCTCAGCATGTTGAAGCTCGCACGTCACCCTCTTGTGCATCCTCTGCGTCATGCCACTCTGCTGCTAGGTCTATCTAAGGTTTGATCCCGAAGCTAAGGAGCGTGTACGTCAACTGGCTGGTCACGCGGTCAGTCGGCGCCGTGCACGTGCCCGTCGTGGTGCTCCTCCCTCCTGCGCAGGGTGGCCGGCCCGGCCCGCCTGGGGCTGCTGCCCCGTGCCCCCAGCCGCACGAAGGGGCGCACCAGGAAGAACGCGTAGGCCGCCACCACAGCTAGGTTGAGCAGCACCACGAACACGCCACCAGATGGACCGTCCTGCGGTGGTGTTTGCCACGAGGCACAATGCAGGTGCACAGGCGTAGTTCAGTTGAGGCCATACTAGTGTCATGCATGTAAAAGCGGGGGCAGCTCAGTGGAACAGCTTTAGTGAAGCGTCACACGTTCCGATTTTCCGCACTACCGTGCGTGTGGGAAGGTCCACGCCCGTCATCAGTCCAGACTCCACACACATGCACGCCGGGCTGGGCAGCCCTCGGCTTTATATCACTGGGACACCAGAGGTGAGTGTTACTCAGGCGAGCACTGGGGCGCAGTCGCACGCGCTCTGTTTGCTGCTGCTGGAGTCGGCGCCGGCCGCGTACCTCGCTCGGCCAAGACAAAATTCCGCCCAAGTTCCATCCAAGACACATTCAGCTTTTGTCATTAGCTTGGCAAAACACACATGCACGCGTGCCGCCTCCGCATCGTGCTGCAGCTGCGAACGGCACGTCCAAACGCCACGCGCAGGACCCAACACTCACCGACTCGGCCCCAGCTGCCGCTGCGTAGGGCTCCTCGGCCGCCTTGTCGACAAGCCCCAGCGTGACCGTCAGGCCCAGCACAACGACAGCCACGAATTCCAGCAGCGCCAGGACCCGTAGGCGGGTGGGCGAGCACGTGTGGTTGAGGCACGCGACCGCCAGCAGCACCGCCAGCAGCAGCAGCGCCTGCTGCATGACCGGCAGCGTGCGGCCAAACACCTCGGCCGCCACCAGCACCAGCGTCTGGAGCAGCACCATGCTCTCCCACCACCAGTGCCGTTGCCTGCAGTAAGCAGCATACCTTAATGATAGCCTAGTACGCACAAGCCAAATTACAGGCAAGTCAAGCTGCCATTTCACTCTACCCGCCCTCCTTAGGGCCATGGTGCCACATACCAGCTGGCAGAGGTGGCCGTGCGTACGGCACGCCGTGGTGGTCATTACCGGTATCACCCTGTCTTGCACTATAATGCCGTACTCACGTATATCTGTCGTACAGGAAGCCCAACGTCAATCGCAGCTGCGGCTCGTGCTGCAGGGGGTCCGGCTCCTCCAGCAGCTGCCCCTTGGCCGGCCGCCCCGTGAAGCGGCCCAGCACGCCGCGCCGCCACCTGTTGCGCGCCAGCCACAGCAGCACGGCCGAGCCTACGGGCGGCGCCAGGCACAGAGCCAGCACGGCCAGCACGCCCAGGGGCAGGAAGGCGAGCAGGTGCACCCCCGCGTAGCACCGCTGGTCCATGTTGAGCACCCAGTAGCCGTGGGGCCAGGCGGCCTGTGCGCGCGTCAGGGGGCGGAGGCGGGGCCCAGCATTTGAGCAACAGGCAGGAGTGCTGCAGCAACCCCATGCGACACGTGCTTGGTTCGTGCTATTGATCACCACGAGGCCATGGTGTGGCGGACGGTGCACCCGCCGAAACGCATTACCAGTAAGGTCCTGGAGCTCAGTCCAACCCACCCGCTGGTTCTCCGGGAAGTCCCCTGTGCCGTCGTCGATCCTGCAGCACGCAAACACGCTCAGCGCCGCCTGCGCCCAGCTGGGGTACATGATGAACACCGCCACCAGCAGTACCAGGCCCAGCTGGTGGCCCAGCGGCAGCTTCCGGTCGGTGTGTGTTAGCGCCTCGTGCGGGAAGCGCTGCAAGAATGCCTCCCGCGCCACCAGCCACGCCCAGTGGGCCTTGGCAGACACGGCGCTCACGAAGGCATCCCACGGCCCCGGAGCGCCCGCCCGGTACACCCTCCTCTTGGGCTTGCTGCGTAACTCGTCCAGCTCTGCTGCAGTCTCCGTGTCCGTCACAGCGGCCGCGGGCGGCTGCAGGCGCGTGTCCTGCCCTCCGTCCTGGGCCTCGCTGGTGAGCAGGCTGTTTGTGGCTAAGCTGCCGCCGTCCGCACGGGAGAAAGGCCCTGTGGAGAAGTGCCCGCGGCGGCCTGGGGTCGACCGGATGGAGAACTGCGGTCCGCCGCCCTCTGCCATGAGTGGGGTGGACTCGTCAGCGGTGGTGGCTGAGGCGCTAACGGTGGGGTCGGCCCAGGGGTGGTGCGGGTCCGCTGCGCCGGTCCCGCTGGGCGAGGCCAGGGCGTGGGAGGTGCTGGCTGGAGGCAGCTCCAGCGACACGCCGCGGCGGTCGCGGTCTCGTTCGCGGGACGCGCCGTCTGGCCGGGAGGTGGTGAGGTAGCGGTGCCTGTTTCCCGGGCGGCAGAGGGGGCGCGCAAGGTCACGAGCGCGGTGAGGTGCACATCAACGTCGCAGCTACGGCTGCGAACCTCCCCCGCATGCACCAACATGAGTGGACACCTTCCATGCACAGTTCACGGTACACAGCGTTTCGGCAGTAGCATGTTGCGCCGACCCGTGCAGACGTCGTGAACCATACCGAACAGCCATCGAGCCCCGCCCCCACCTGAGCGCCCACAGCCCCACGCTGGCCGCGGCCACCAGGCCCGGCAGCAGCAGGCCGCCCAGCAGCTGGCCGGTGGCCTGGCCGCCTGGCCCCACGCCCCGCCGCAGGCAGGCGGTGGCGGGGCCTGCCGTGTCCCCGGAGGCCAGCAGCCAGCCGGACAGGGCGGCCACGCCACGCAGGACGGGCGGGTGGGGCAGGCCAAGGCGCATGACGATGACCAGGTACTGCAGGTAGATGACGAGACCCTGTGGGCATCGTGGGTTGGCGTGACACGGGGTGGCGGTGGCTCAGTCCAGCAGCCTCAGGAGGGGAGTACGGTGCTGGAGGCTGCAAACACGTCTACATGTCAACAGCCTTGTGTTTAGGCGGGTTAGATGTCAACGGCATGTCGGGTAGTGCACGCATTCACATCAATTACAACGAATCCTGAGGGACAGGAACCAGCCAACCGTAAACGGCCGGTACTTGTACCCGCCCCGACCCATATCCCTGGTCGCTGCCGAACCCTCTCTAGCTTGCTGCTCCGCGCACCTTGATGAGGTCCACCACGGCGCCCTTGCCGTTGTCCTCCGCCTCGTCGCTGACCGCGTAGCTAACCCACAGGTTGGCCGTCACGACGCCCAGCACCACCAACACACCAGCCACCATGGAGAAAAAGCCCCGCGCGAACGCCCCGGCAGGGCTGGGGCACGGCTCGCACGTGAAGCTGGGCGTGCTGTAGTGCCCCGGCTCGCAGGCGGCGCACAGGTTGCCGGTGTAGCCAGGCGCGCACTGCAGCTCAGTGTACGACAGCTGTGCACCGCTAGGGCCATCAGACGGTGCACCTTCCCAAGCTGCACCGCCACCGATACTCCCATCAGCTACGCCAGCGGTTGATGCAGGAGCAAAGGCCTCGCTCGGCTGTGCAGGCGGGAGCAGGCTGGCGTCGTGCCACAGGAGACAAGCCCAAGCTCCAAACGATGCACCAGACTCATCTCCGTTGCTGCTGCTGCTGTAGCTGGTGCCAGGAAGGAGCTCCAGCCTTGCCGCCTCGGCCATCACCCAGGCTCCCGGGTGAGTGCTGCTGGCGTACCATGCGCCCTGGCACGCCGCCAGGAGACGGGAGCGCGGATCCGCCATGGAGCTGACTGTCACGCCCACTGGAAGAGTACCCAGGGGTGCACTGTATGCCTCTACCCTAGTGTCCAGCTGCCACGGGTTCAGGGGGTACACCTGGGAGGGGCTGGAGGCCCTGGTGCAGGCCTGGGGGTAGGGGCAGCGGTGGACGCGTGTCGAGTTGGCGGCGCTGTGCCAGTAGCCGGGCCAGGGGACCACGGTCGCGCCGCCGGGGCAGGACGCGTGCGCGGGGCATGCGCGGCAGGCGGCTGAACCCCTGCCGCTGTGTCTTAACAGCTCCACATCGACTGTAGCTGTGGCTTGGGCGATCTGCTGCCGGGAGCTGGTCGCGTTGAGGCCGGGGAGGGCGAGCAGGGCGGAGCGGCTGTCCCTCCAGAAGCCCACATGGTCGGGGAGGCAGGGCTCGCATGTGGTGAGCCAGGTGTGGTTTATGAAGCTGCCGGCGGCCAGGGGCGCGGGGGCCAGGGCCATGCCCACGCCGCAGGGGAGCAGCTGCAGGTCGGCGGTGTACTCCAGCGCCTGTTTCCGCGGTACGGGGAAGACGAACAAGGAAGCTGTCAAGCCGCTGATAGGACTGGGTCGTGCAGCCCGTGGCGCCAAGCCAAGCACTTGCTACCCTGCGCCGCCTGGCCCTCGCAGCAATGCCTCCTCCGAATGATTGTGTACGTCAAGAATCGTACATGTCTGTACATGACATCCGCACGCAATTGCCAGCCCGCCCCCGCCTGTGTAAGGCCAGGCACAATCTGTTGCTCACCGCCACGTGTGCAGCCTTGGCCGTCGCCCTGAAGGCCAGACGGTACGCCCCCGGCCAGCCCACCACCGACACGCCGTGCCACGTGGCGATGCCGCTCGACACCCGCCTGCTCCCATCCGCCCCCAGGTTGAGCAGCACAGCCATGGCGGCGTTGGCGGCGTCGGGGTGGGCGGAGGCGGTGCTGCCGGGCACCCCGTGCACGGACACCGTGACGCGGATGTCCAGCGAGTCTGCGCACAATGAACGAGGCGTAGATGAGGATGATATAGCAATCAGCTTGCCTGGTCGTTGCACAGGGGCAACACATGTCAAGGTGCCCTGGTGCTCCAACTCCATCATGGGTCCGTTGTGGAGTCCAGTTCCTTCCTGTGTCGCCCACCCATGTCATTTGCCGTGTTTAGTGCATCATGCAGCCGTGCCGACACGTCCTACCTGCATCAATCGGCGTGCCAAACGCGTCGTACAGCCGTACGGATATGTCGTACGGCTCCCCGGGCACCAGCCGTACGCCGAGGCCGACGCCGGCCTCCTGCTGCTCCTGCGTGCCCAGCGCCGTCGCGGTGAGGCCGCCCAGCCGCTTGGGCAGCACGGACAGGGCGACGGACGCAGCCGCCCCACCCTCCACGCTGCTGCTGACTGGTGCCATGCAGTAAGCTAACGCGTCCCTCAGCTTCAGCTGCCGCTGGCTCCCTGCCTTAGCAAGTGCGGCGTCCGTTGCGGCTGCCGCGGCTGCAGGCTGGCCGGACGGTGAGGCGAGGAGCGACCTGCGCTTGGCGTTGCTGCTGGCTGCAGCTGCGGCCGGGGCTTGCTGCTGCTTGCTGACTCCAGAGCAGTTGACCACCAGGGCGCTATACGAAGGGTCCTCCAGCCACAGCGCTGCACCAGCAGTGGCCTGGAATATGGGAGAGCAGGGAAAGTCAGCAAGTACATCAATACCGAAAACGGGGTGGGGGTTTCAGTGTGAGGAGTCAGAAACCAGTCAGCGGGTGTCCGACGCATTGCGCTAGAGAGGTCCTCCAGCCACAGCGTGCAGCCGGTCGGGGGTGCAAGGCGGGGACGCCAGCCAACGTATGGCGCAGGAACAGTTCGGAGGCAGCTGTGGGCAAGGTCCCCTTGGCACCCACAGCAATCAAGGACAGGCTGGCACCTCATGATGCCGTCAGGGCGCCGTACGTTGTCGCTGCCCGAAACCCATATACACACACTGTACTTGAGGCGCTCTGCCCGTCGTACTTCTCACCTCGGTTGCATCTTCGGCAGTGCGTGCAACCTGCCCCGCGAGCCTAGTCTCGGGAAGGAGGGCCAGCACCGAGCAGCCAGGCCGGGCCGTGGCGTTAAGTTGAGCCAGCACGGCTTCCGCAGACCCGCCGGCAGCCACGAAACTCGATCCTGCCGGGCCCGGACACACCTGGTCCGAGGCTAGGCACCAGCCATACTGCGCGTCATTGCCTGGGCCAAATGAGCTCTTGCCGCCCAAGGCCACCGACACCCTGTCGGAGACGTACACAGCCCCGCCCCGCCCAGGCTGTGGCATGGCCACGGCCGCTGCTCCTGGCTCTGTAGCAGCCGTGTTGCCCTCAAACCGCGAGTTCCACACCACGGCCACTGAGGTGCTGTTCGCGCCGTCAGGCGTCCCGGCGGCACGGCCGTGGGCCCGCCCTGCGGCTGGGGCGGACAAGTACGCTGCCCCACCCGACACCGCTGCGTTGTCCGTCAGCGTCGAGTCGAGCAAAAGCACCTGACCACAGCCGTCCGAGCTCAACCCACCGCCGGCGCCCGCAGTCGCCGCGTTCCTTACAACGCTGCACCCCTTCAGCGACAGCCGCAGGGAACCGTCTGCATGGATGCCCCCGCCAGGCCCAGACGCAGCGCTGTTGCCCTTGAGCGTGCAGGCAGTCAGCGCCGCCGCAGTTCCGGGCCCCAGCTGCATCGCACCACCCGCAACCGCCGTGTTGTTCTCCCATATAACACCCGCGAACGCGGCGTTTGCAGCCGCCCCAGCATCCCCATCTGCCCCTGCTGACACCAGAGAGCTCCCCGCCTGCAGCAGCACACCCCCGCCTCCTCCTGCAGCCGCGGTGTTGCCCACCAGCTGGCTGTTGGCCAGCGTGACATCGGAGCCACTGCCGCTTTGCACATGCAGCCCTCCGCCTCCCGACCCCAGAGCTACGTTGCCCTTCAGCCGGGTTTTGGAGAGGGCCAGGCGGAAAGGGGCGGAGGCCGCCACGCCCAAGCCCCCTCCGGAGCCGGCGGTGTTGCGCTCCAGGGTGCAGGACGCCATGTCAAGGAGCTGCGTGGTGCGGGGCTGCACAGCGGCGGCCTCCAGCCGCAGGTGCAGGGCGCCGCCGGAACCCCCCGCCATGTTGCCCTCGAAGGTGGAGCCGCTCACTGCAAGCAGGGGGTCGGAATTGCCGTCGTGGAGCACAAGCTTTGCACGAAGTCGTATGCTTGTGTGCTTGCCCTGCCGCTGGAGCCGAAGCCGGACATGTCAACCACTATGCCATGACCAAGTTGCGTAAGGCAACGGCCGAGCTTGGATTGAGACTGATCAAAATGTCGTACACTTGCGGTACCGGTAGCAGTGCCTCGGCTCCCCGTGTGCAAGTCGCCCTGCTTGTGCTCATCCAGACCGGCAGCACCGCGTGTACAGCAACACGCGCTCCGTAAGATTCCTTCCGCGGCCCGCAATGCAGGGCCGGACCCACGCACCAGTTCCTGGCAGGACGTGCACGACCCACACTCACCGCTTGCTGTCGGCGTGCTCCCCGTGCAACCCGGCCCAGCGCACTCCTGATCCACCGAGGAGTCGAGCACTGCAAGCGCCCCTCCGTCCGTGCCAGCCTGGTTGCCCGCAAAGTAGGCGTCCTTGATGGCCGAGCCACACCCAACAAAGGCCAGCGCGCCGCCGACGGTGCTCGCTGCATTCGACATGAAGTTCGAGGTCCCAAGGATGCTGACGGAGCAGCTGGAGACCGGCTGCGTCGCAGACTGCGGCACAGCCACGTACACGCCGCCACCGCGAGCGCTGCCGTGCGCCCCTTCTGCCGTCTCCTCCGCCCCCGCACCCTGCTTTCCGCCAGCCACGTTGCCCACAACGGTGGAGGACTCGAGGCTGACCTTGAGCGCCTGCTGGTCAAGCCGAGCCGGCGCCATTGTCGGGTCAAAGGGGTTCACCACCGCCAAGGCCCCGCCGGAACCTGTAGCCACATTGCCGTCAAAGCTGGAGTTTGACACCCGCAGGTCGAGCGACGCATGCCTGGCCTGCGTGCCTAACCCCGCCCGGCCCAGGGCATCGAGGCAGGCAAGCCCGAACGCCGCCATCACAGCACCCCCACTGGCCCCTGCACTGTTGTTCTTCCATACGGACTGGGGCCCGATGGTCCAGTTGTAGTGGTGGCGGTACCCTTGCGTGGACGGGTCACAGAGCGGCAGGGCTGCCATGCCATCTGCGGCGGTGGCATATGGGTAGCCGCTGTTGGCAATGACACCGCCGCGGCCTCGCCGTGCGGTGTTGCCGGCGACCGTGGCTTGGCTGAGCTGCAACTGCTTTATGTAAGCCGCCCGCAGGAAGCCGCCATCTAGGTCTGCGTAGTTGTCCCTGATCCGGACACCACCGTTGACCTGGATCAGCCCTACGCTGCCGCCGACCCAAATCGCGCCGCCGCTGGCATCAAACAGCGTGGGGCTATGCGTAATATTCCGCTGGTCCGAAGCTAGCGGCAGCTGCATACCAGCGGTGTTGCCGGAGATGGCGGACGCCTGCCCCGCCCGAAGGGATGCCACGGACCCTCGGCAGTACACGGCGCCGCCAGAGCCCTGCGCCATGTTGTCCCTCCAGCTGCTGCCGCCCGCCACCTGGACACTGCCGATGCTGCCGTGCGTGTACACTGCCCCGCCCGACGCCTTGGCGGCATTCCCCTCGAGCGTGCTGGCGCCAGCCAGCTGCAGCGAGGCCAGAAGCGGCCCGGCGAAGTAGAACGCGCCCCCGTCCAGGTCTGCCCTGTTGGCAGCAACGCGGCTCCCCCCGGTAATGGTTATTGTGGTTTCCACTGCTGTGCTGCCGCTGCTGCTGCTGCTAGTCGCGCCCAAGTATACGGCTCCGCCGTGCTGGACCGCCACGTTGTCAGTGACCGTGGAGTTGTCTAACGACAAGCTCTCCATGCTGCTCATCACGGCCACAGCGCCGCCCGAACCGAGCGTCGCCCGGTTCTCACTGAGCAACGAGCCGTCGCCGATGCTCAGATGCCCCTGCACAAGCAGCAGTACGACGGTGTGAAAATGATGTGGGGAGTTACCTGATGCTCACAGACAAGCCCCGAGGGCCGCGCAGCTGTGCAGGTCCGCTCAGAGCAGGCGTGCAGCAGTACAGCGGTTTGTAAAGGAGGAGGCTACACATAGCGGACAGGCACATGCTCGCAACGGTAGTACAGCCGATACATCGAGGTGCACGCTGCAGGCATCCCACCGCATGCTCAAGGCATCCTCCTTTACCTTCTCTGCTCAGCATCCCACCCCCACCACTGCACCGAACATGCACACGAAGCCAGAGCGCCTCACCAGGTGTACGCCCAGCACCGTCAGGGCTGCGCCCCAGCCGCCCGCGTTGCCCTCCGCGCTCCAGCGCATGGCGTCCAACACGTCCAGCGCATGCAGGCCCCCGGCGGGTGCGCCGTCCTCCCCAGCGGCCTTCACATCCGCGTCCACAACGATGGCCCCGCCCCCGCCCTCCAGCTGCTCTACACCTCCCAGCGACTGGTTCGTAGGCGCCCTCCACACCACCGCGTTGTCCGTAAAGGTGCTGCCCATGATGGTAAGGAAGGTGCCATTAAACGTCTTGCTAGGGGCCCCCGGGCCTGGCTTCCAGGGAATAGCCCCGCTGCTGCTGCTGTCTTTGCTCCCGCTGGGGTGCTGCTTGTACTGCAGGAGCACGCACGACCAGCCGTGCGACTGCTCGACGCTGGTGCACTCAAACCCGGTCAGGTGGGCACCCACCAGGCCTGAGGCGTGCAGCGGCCCGTAGATGCCGTAGTCAGGCCGCCGCTGCGGTGAGGAAGCTGCTGCTGTGGCTACACCAGCACCGTGCGTGGGATCCGGCAGGGCTGCCAGCACGGGCCGGCCACGCAGCCGCTCCACCCGCACGTTCTCCACCGTCAGGTGGCCGCACCCACGGCACTGCACCAGCGGCCCCACGGGGCTGAGCGGCAGGTCGGCGACTAAGCTGTCCACCAGCCGCAGGTGGGGTACCGACTGGAAGGTGATGCCCCAGTCCTCTGCCCCCAGGGCTGCGCCGTCCAGCGTTCCCGCGCTGCGCAGCTGCAGCTTGACGCCGCAGACGGGGGGCTGGTTCCCGGCAATGTGGTCAAAGAGGTCGCGGCCGACCCACGCCGTGAGCCCCGCGTCGTGGTCGCCGCTGCTGCAGTTGAAGCGCCGCTCCTTCAGGTTGCCGCTGAACGCCCAGCAGTTGATAGACACAGCGGCTGGGCTGTCAGCGCTGTCGGGGTTGCCCTGCAGGTGGATGCTGCAGCTGTGGGACCAGGCTGGCAGGGGCAGCTGGCTGGGCGGGGCGGGAGGCGCGGGCGGCCGGGGCGGGTCGCGCGGCGCTCGGGGGGCCAGCGGCGGAGGGCTGGGGACGGCCTGTCGCCGGGCTGTTGGCAACGCTGCAGTCCCGGGCGGCGGGGGATCTGGAGAGCAAGCGCAGGGGGAGCCCGCGTGAGACATGGAACATGCAGGCGCACGCTCGCAACAGGAGTGTACGGCATGCTGAGCAGTACCTTCCAATGCACCTAGCCACCCACCCTTCATGCGGAGGCACAGCTGCAGCGCAAGGGGTAGCCCGCGTGAGACACAGGACACACGGTTGCACGCTCCTTATGCCGAGCACTGCCGCACAATGCACCCACCCTTCATGCGGAGGCACAGCTGGTCGCCGCTGGCCAGCGCCGTGCAGTCGTAGTGCGCATTGGTGGCGCTGTCAGTGTTGAGGCGCAGCAGCTCGCCCAGCGTCAGCCCGAAGCTGGAGGCGACCAGCGCGCACGACTCGCTGCCGCGCACCGTGTACTGCTGTGCACAGGAATCTGTGTGGAAGCATCGCAAGAGCCACGGGCGCAAAGTCGGAAGCGGCAGGGGCACAGGGTCACAACGGTGCTTACGGGGAGGGAAGATCGAGGGTGCGCTACATGGATACGGGCCACACGCTGGCAGCAATCTGGCCCAGGCGCCAGGGCCCCCCCTCCCCCTTTCGCTTGCATTGCCCTCACTGGTAGAGCTCTTGCATGCGCAGCAGGGCCATACCTGGATCAAAGTACTGTTGGCTCGCAGTTGAGGGGTGCAACGCGAGGAAGAGGAGCAAGGTGGCCAGACAGGTGGCCCGAGCCGGGAAGGCAGCACGCCTTCCGTTTAGGCAGGAAGCGCTGGCCTGTGCAGGGAATTGAGGATATCAGAGCTTCCGAAATGTCTGCCCATGCTTGCTTGTTGTGGCAGCACGCAAAAGTGCACTCCATCGGTGTCGACCGCTACACCCAGTTCCAGTGACATCCGTAATCAGTCCCAATCGACCCTCTTAATTATCAGCAATCATTGCATAGTTGCGCCTGTTCAGGGTATGCAGGCAAAGGCGCCGTGCGAGGGCGTAGCTGCACTGCAGCGCACAGCCTCCGCCAGAGTGAAGTGCGATGCCTGGGTATACCCTAACTACGCGCAGCGTTATGATGCACTGATCCCATCTGGAAACAGCGCGGACTTGCCATGGGTGTTGCGTCCGCAACTGCAGGAGAGTCAAGGGGTCTCCTTTCATCCAGCCCCCACAAAATTCATGTCTTCCAACAGTTCCTAGCAAAGATTTTAGTGCAGATGCAAAAGAGGTCAAGACTAAAAGCCATAGAAGCGAGTGAATGGTCAGACAATGCTGGGCGTAAAGTTCCAAGGGGTCTGCTATTACGATGATACAGTCAATCATGTCATCCGCGCTCTCCAAGTGCAGCAGTCGTCCGGGTTCAACCGTCTCGCAATTCGTACGGGTTGGCGACAGGGGAGCCCCCAGCCCAGAGCTCCAAGTCCAGAGCGATGCCCCTGCCACCCTTCACACCAATGTGGATGGCTGTTGTTGCCCTGCACCGGGATCTGCCCACGGCCCCTCTGAAGCTCTTGTATGACCCTGAGGTCGTCCAGGTGTGCAGAGGTGTGCTCGCTGTCAGCCTCCGCCCATCCCAAAGCCTGCATGAGGCTTAGTCCCACGCAGTGACCCGACCGACGTGCGGCAGCTAGGGCACCCAGCCAACCATCCCACGGTTACATGACCACAACGGAAACCTCCCTGGCACGACATGGATATCACGTTTTACCCAAAGTGCCGCCCAGAAGGTGCCGCTTATGTCCCAACATATGACTTCCCAGCGTATACAAGGTGTCACTCCGGCACAGGGACACCACGTCTACGCTGGGACGTCATATTCTGTGACAGGCCATACTGTGGGCGAGCCCCGCCCACGGCCAGGGCCCCTGCCCACGGCCTTGTCCCTGCTTCAGTTCCCAACTGTGTGCCAAGCACGCCTTCGTTGGAGTATGACGGAGTGTGACATGTCATGAACTCAAGGAACTCATGGGCACCATCAATGCAACGGCAGCGGCACACGCTTGGTCGTCATCAGCATGGAGCGGCGCCATGCGGACACGTGGCGCGCTGCAGCATGCTGTGCGACGCGCAATCCACCATTGCTGCCGTTCCCGGGACATCGCAGCCCCATACCTGCCATCGACTTTTACGACATAACTTATCACTATACCTGCGCTTGTTCTTCGCTAAATTGGCCGACTGGCCGCCGAAACAGAACCCTGAATACTAATCGACGCGCGTCTTTCCTAAGGCGTCCAGCTCCAAAACAGTTGAAAATAACACTGTGCCGACATACTTGTCTATATTGTGCTTTGCGAGAGCTGTAAACGTTTAGGGTCCGCGTGTCAAAATGCGCCGCAAGAAGCACAAGCAGACGCGGCGGGCTACCAACTATTACCGCATCAATTATGGCTTTCATGAGCCCTACAAGGTCTTGCTGGATGGCAACTTCATCCACGCCACCCGCGCCATCAAGTGCGTGGGGTGCCTTCCGACCATGGCACGGAAGAGTGTGCCAGGGGGTAGTTGTGCGGCCAGGGAAAGGGCCAGTTGGCACCTATTGCAAATGTCACATATGGAATTGCAGTACTATGCTACAGCATCCAGTGGAAGGCGGGTGAGGCCACACCGCCGGGAGCCTTGGGCACCTGACCCTTGGCAAGCTCCCGTCACCCCCACGTTTCACCAAAACCCAGCGGTGCCATCGGCCCTTCGGCCCTTAGCGACCATGCCACATAAACAAACGGAGCTGGCAAACTAAGGAACTTATTCGCTGTTTGGCATAGAGTCGCGGAGGAATTGCGTCCTGTGACTACTCCTATCCCCCAACCACACCGCCTACGTTGCTTCCCTGCTCCGCAGCATGGGCGACCTGGCCAACCACATCCCAAAGCTTCTGGGAGGGACCTGCAAGCTGTACACAACAAAGTAAGCAGTGTTCATATATTCTGTTAATCACCATGCACCTCGTCCGCGCGTGTGCCTTGCACGCCGCATCGCCTCTGTGTTGCCCCTCAGCAGTTTGCTGCGACCACAGGAACATTGCAACCGCGCATGCTCGTATCACGCTACCCCCGCGTCGCCTCTCTCCTACACCAGGTGTGTATCCCGGGAGCTCAAGGCCATGGGCAAGGACTTTGCCGCGTCGGCGGCCATGGCACGTGCCTTCCCGCTGCACCACTGCTCCCATGGAGGAGGCGGCGGAGGCGGAGGCGAGGGCGGCGAGGGGCAGGGCGCCACGGTGCCGGCGGCGCAGTGCATCCGGGAGTGCATAGGTGGGTGAGGGGGGTGGGTACATTGAGGGCGCGGGTATTGCTGGTATTGCTGGTATAGTACTGGATTTCCGTTGAGCTGGTGCAGGTCCACGGTGCTGCGGCGCAGTGCGTCCGGGACTGCGTTGGTGGGTGCAGGTGGTAGTTCCATGGGATGGTGGGTGCTGATGGTGCGCCAGGCAGGTGGGATGACGGTCAAGGTCCATGTGAAGGCAGAACGTAGGGGTCATGCAGGCTACGCTGTCAGGTAGGCTACGCTGCTCAAGGGCCGGCGGCAGTGCGTCCGGGAGTGCTGAGATGGGTGTTGATGGTGGGGTAGATGGGTGGGCAGGTCGGAGGGGCAAGGCAAGGCACGCTGTTCAAATACTAGCGGCAGGGCGCCACAGTGCCGGCGGCGCAGTGCATTTGGGGCTGCGTCGGTGGGTGCAAATGGTGGGGTAGGTGCAGGATGGCAGTGCTGCGACCGTGGGACCACAACGTAGCGGCTGCAAGGGCCGGGTACTTCCAGTCCTTGATTTGCAGTGTCCAGACGATGTCGACGCCAATGTCTTTATGCAGCGAGGCATGTGTTGTGACGATCAGAGAGCATGAGCCATGTTGCTGTTGGGCATTTGGAACAAGCGGGGGATCGGTCAAACCGATGCGTTGGTGACCCACACGGTGCCTTGTGGCACCCTAGTCTACTGCTACATGTCCGCCTTGTGGTATCCCTTGGGCCCTACGGCTCGTATGGGAAGTTACACCTGCCAAGTGTAACAACTGACTGACTGACTGGTTTGGGGCATCGCATGCCTTGGCCAAGTCTCACAGCAACTTGCCGCCTGGTGGCAAGGGCTTACCACCCTTTGCTCCACTTCCTGCCTGCCGCCTGTTGACACGTGTCGTGCCTGCCTGCCTCACTATTGCCCCCTTCCAGGCTCGCGCAACGAGCACCACTGGTTCGTGGCCACGCAGGATGCGGCGCTGCGGCAGGAGCTGGGCAAGGTGGGGATTTGGGGTGGGGTGTAGGGTGGGTGGGATTACGGAGCTGGATGTGATGCGTGTGGGATGTTCAAAGAAATTAGTGAACGTAAGTGCGCATCAGGCTACATAACATAAAGCACTGCGGCAGGAGCAAGGTGGGGTTGTGGGGTGGGTGGAAGTACAGAGCTTGGTATGAGGTGCTAGGCTGACGGGTGGGAGTGCCCATAAGAGTACATGAAGTACGCCGCTGAGGCAAGTGTAGAGTAGATGGGGCTTGCGTGACGTGAAGCTGGGTTTGGGGCGTTGGAGCCGGGTGGCTGACGTAGGAGCTGCAGGGCACGTGCTAGGGCATGACACTGCGGCAGGAGATGGCAAAGGTGTCGCCGATATGACATGAGCCTGAGCTTTATCCCCATGAGACATATAAGCAAGCGGGCCTTTGGTACTTTTCGATCTGAGGCACGCCATCGTGGCAGGCCAGGAGCTGGGCAAGGTGGGAATGGTATTGGGTTTGACGTCCCCTGTGGGGCCGCTGACGCCTTGGCAGCGGGGGCTGTGACGTGGCCCGTCGCTATGTATGGCAGGAGCTGGGGCAGGTAGAGGTGCGGCGCAGGTGCAGGTGCAGTGTGGGTCAATGAGACCGAGGGAGCAGTGCGGGCACCGTGTGCGGGGGGGTGTCGTTGGAGTTCGGCTTGACTCGGGCGAGCGGGCCCTGTGGTGCGTCGGAAAGCACGGGTTCGACTCGAACTGCAATGCTGATGAATGCAAGACCGACGTGGAGGTGTCGGGATACTCATCCTACGCGTGCATAGGCCAGCTGCTCGTCAAAGGCGCTTGCTGCTCACTGCTGTTCCACCTCTCCCCTGCTACTGGCTCCGCCCCGCCAGATCCCCGGCTGCCCGCTGGTGTTCGCCACCGTCAACGGCGTGCACCTGGAGACGCCTAGCGAGGTGACCAAGCAGAAGGCCAAGGAGGTGCGCCGTGCACCAGGCAGGCCGAGGCCGCCACGCGGCATCGACGACCTTGCACCACTGCACCACTGCACCACCTTGCGCCACTGCGTACAGCTGGGCCTTTTTCCTCCATACCTGATGTGCACACCGCACAAGAGCGGTTGTGGTGCTCGTTCTTAACTCCTTACGCAGGCCGAGGCCGACACGCAACAGCTGCAACAGCACAACTCAGCAGCGCAAGCTGTGGCATAAACATTCCAAGCTCGCTCTCTCCACACGCTGTTACCCCACACGCAGGCCGAGGCGGCCACGCAGCAGCTGCAGCAGCACGAGGTGGCTGCCGCCCCTCTGCTGGCGGAGGTGGAGGCGCTGCGGCCCAAGCTCACGACCAGCGTGCGGTTCAGGAAGCAAAAGGCAAAGGTGGGGCAGGACCTGGGGGCCGAGTGCTGTTGTGGTAGGTAAGCTTAGGGTAGCGGGGTTAGCGGGGTTAGCGTTGGGGTCATGCGGCGGGACGACGACCGGCGGCATCGTGCCCTGGCCAGGTACACTGTGTTTGCTAAGCATTTCAGGAAGGCCGTTCCTGGTGCAAGTGAGGAATGAAGTCACAATCAAAACTCTTGTGTTTTTTGCGTCCACGTTTTCGGGGTAGTATGTTTCTCTTGAAACACGCTCTGTCCTGTGCACCAAACCCCTGCTGTTCGAGCTTACCTCCGCACCGTATGCCGAACTGCCTGTCCCGGTCCTGGCCCGATCACAACAGGGGCCCAACCCACTGTCCATGAAGAAGAAGACCAAGAAACCCCAACAGCAGCAGCAGCAGGGCTCGAAGGGCAAGGCGGCAGAGGGGGGCGCTGCGGAGGGGCCCAAGCGGAAGCGGCAAGAAGGCGCACAGGCGGAGGGCCCCGGGGGCGGGCAGGTGAGGGGTGAGGTAGGGCCACGCGTGGTGGTACTGGGCACTGGGGCCGTGAACGGCATGGTTGCGGCCTCGTGTCTGAGGCTGGCGGCCGCTGACATGCCGCCTGCAATGTACCTGGGATCAATTGTACATCGGCGGATCGTAGTTTGTCGTCAGTGGCTTCCCGCTACGCACAGTGCTGCACACGCTGCAGGCTGCACTCCAGTAGCCATCATCGTACAATGCATGTACGGGGCACAAACGCACGCTGTTGGGCTCCCAAAATGGTCCTCCCTATGCCCGCAGGCGGCGGACCAGCAACACAAGCGGCGGCGAAAGCGCGCCAAGGGCGCAGCGGACGGTGGAGGCAGCGACTGATGGGGGCCATGCGGCTGCGAAGCAAGAAAGTGGAAACGTGTTTTCATGTGTGACTGCGGATGGTCGTCAGTGTTGATGTGCTGGCGGTCCCATCCGTTGGCGCTGCACCTCAAGGGAGCTCCCCTGCCGCACTTGTTGCTGCAGTGATGATGTCGAGTGCAATGTGCGGTGGCAGTTGTGCCTGCAGCCTAAAGCCAGGGGCCGTGCTGGCGGAAGATGTCGTATGTCCATGCTTACATGGCTGGAACCGAGAGAGCTGAGGTTAAGGCTAAGAACGGTGTGGAAGCAGGAATGGAACGCTGCCTGTGCTCTTTGCGCCCAGTGGGGTGACAGCATAGTGCTCGGTACTACATGGCTCTCAGCGCGTTGCCGCACTAGGGCACCCAGTCATACTTTCTGAAAACCATGAACGATCTCATGGCATACTGGACAGCTTGCCGTTGCAAAGTGCCTGTCAAAAAAGTAGCATAATTCTCTTCTGGGCCTTTTCCCTCGGCCTGCATTGTCCGACACAACCCCCGTCTACTGCACCACACGATCAAGACCGTTGCGACCTGCACTTGGAGCGGTGAGAAGGCGACAGGGCTGGCAGGATGGCAGGGAAACGCCCGCTAGACACGCATGAGAGAGGCATGCCATTGTATTTTGCTCAACAACTGTCTAGAACGTTATGGGAGTAGCGGTCTTTGCCAGGACATGCTCCTAATGGCGTCTGGCCATGTGGCCGGTCACTGTCCAGTGCCGCGTGCGCGGACCGGGCAGCCACCACTATCATTTCCAACAAGCGGTGCAATGCAATCGTGCAGCTCTCAAGCGGTGCACTGGGGATGAGTACATGCAGTTCCTGCGTGGAGTTCAGCAGGGGGTGTACGCACCAACCCGTTCTGATGCAGGGGGCCAAGGCGTGGGGCCAAGGGCGCATGATGGAGGCAGGGTGCATCTCCGACCTCCCATCTGAGTTGCGCCTGCGCATCCTGTCTCTCCTGCCGCCCAACGAGCTGGCCCTGGCGGGCCGCCTCTCATCCAGGGATGCCGCCCAGCGCTTCAGCTCCCCCGACCACCGCACCGCCCGCCTGCGCCAGCCGCTGCCGG
This sequence comes from Chlamydomonas sp. 3222, assembly GCA_004335795.1. Lineage (NCBI taxonomy): Eukaryota > Viridiplantae > Chlorophyta > Chlorophyceae > Chlamydomonadales > Chlamydomonadaceae > Chlamydomonas > Chlamydomonas sp. 3222. The sequence goes on along the minus strand of QAXN01000292.1, from coordinate 12,768 downwards.
GCCATGTCGTGACAGCCGCCAGAACAAGTAACGGAGAGGGCGCAACTGAGGGAACGGACACCAGTTTGGGGCCTACCCTGCAGCGTGCTTCAAGGGGTCTGTTTCACCTGACCTTTAAGCGCAAGGTGCTGCTCCTTAGCATGGCAGCCGCCAGCGGCTGCAAGGCCAACGTGGAGTTTGCGTGGCAGCTCCTGCAGCCGCACGTGTTTCCGGAGCTGTTGCAGACAGACTTCTACCTAGACTTGCTGAAGTGGGAAATCACCTGCCCCACATGGGGCGGGGGATATGACTCAATACACGTCGAGTGACGTGGGGTCTGCTGCGGTGGCTGGGGGCTTGGTCCACCTACTGCCCTCCCTGGCGCAGCGCTGCCCGGGGCTGATTGACCCCGGTGCCACCCTGGAGGCGGCGGCGCGGTACTGCGACCTTGTGGGGCTGCAGGCGGCGTGGGGGCTGTTGGGCCACCGACTGCTCAGCGGCCTTACTTGTCATGGATGGTGACCCCAAACGTGGCGCCGGAACGGGCCAACAGCAGCAGCCGCAGGAGGCACAAAAAGCGCATGGCGCGTGGCTGCGCATCCTGTCAGCGGCAGCCAGGTCCCCCTGCCTTGACGCTGAGTCCAAGATGGCGTGGGTGCTGGACACGGCCCGCGCCCACGGCCGGTAGCTGCGGGTGAAGCATGCGGAGGAGATGTGGGGTGCTGCCGCCGCCTCGGGGGACCTGGCGCGGCTGCGGTGGCTGCGGGAGCACGGCTTCCCGTGGGGCGGTGCTGAGGCGCTGGCGGCGGTTCTACAGCACGCGGACCTAGACTTCATCGTGCTGGTGGAGCAGGAGGGCGGATACCTGCCGCCCGCGAGCGACCCTTTCTGGAGGGCCAACAGCGACCTGATGGCCCCTGCCGCCGCGGCCTCCACCCGTGACAGTGTCGCTAAATTATCCTGGCTGGCGGGCCGGGGCGTGGATGTGGGCACAGAGGAAACGGTGGAGGCGGCAGCAGGGCACGGCAACCTGGCTGCTCTGCAGCTGGCTATGCAGCACTGGAGGCAGCGGCAGCAGCACGAGCAGGAGGAGGGGGAAGACGAGGGGGAGGTAGGCGACCCAGCGCCGCCCCCCGAAGCCATGTGGTGTGCCGTGCAGTCTGGCCACGTGCCCACGGCTGCATGGCTGCACCAGGCGGGCTTCGGGCTGGGCCCACGCCTCATAACCTGCGCAGCCATGCGTGGAGACCTCCCCATGTTCCGGTGGCTGGTGGAGGCGGGCTGCTCCTTGGAGGACACAAGCATATCTGGTATCGTTATGTCATGGCCCAGCCGTACGCTAGCTGACGGAGAGCGGCTGGCGGAGGCTCTGGGGCTGCTGGCGGCAGCAGGCGTGCCAGCACGAAGTGGCAACGACCGAGAAGCACTCGAGGAAGCGGTGCTCTTCGGCCAACCCAGGGTGGTAGGGCGTGCGCTGCAGCACATACTGCCCGCAGCAGCTGCTGCTGTCGACATGCCCGTGGATTGCGCCATTGCTACAGGCTGCGAGGCCAGTGTGGAGGCCTTGGTGGAGATGGGCGCGCTGCCTGGTGTGGTAGGGTGGCATTCCGCTGTGTATTACGGCGCTGCGGCCGGAGCCGGTGACCGCGGTACACTGGCCCTCCTGCAGCGCATGGGGCTGCCTATGGTAGAAAGAACGCTAGAATTTGCGATACAATCCAGCAGGCCACCCGTGCCTGCCCTGCGCTGGCTGGTGGAGCATGGGGCGCCAGCGGGCCCGGAAGAGGCGTCAGGAGCGTTACGTGGGCTGCACATGTACTGGCGAGAGCAGCAGCGGCGTGAGGTGGGGGAATGGCTGGGGAGCCTCAGCGTGCGGTTGGCACAACACGCTCATTCCGAAGGATCGGTCTGCGATGGTTCCCGTCCAATGGGCGGCACCTGGGCTTCCAGTGCCCGCCTGGGTGCCCTGCTTCTCATGACGTTCCTAGCGTACGCAGTGCTTTTTGCAGTCGTCTGGTTGGGGAGTAGAGCGGTCATGACTGCGCTGCGGTGGGTCCACGAGATGATCACGCAAGTGCGGGCGTTGCCTTGACTTAGTATGTACGAATGCAGTTGCGGGGTCACAGTAGCATATTACAAAACAAGTACTAGTTCCTTGACTGAGTATGTCTGTATGTGCGAGAGGTAAGGGCCCCCTCGCGTGACGGGGATTCTTGGGACCGTGCGGACACGTGTCAGTATCAGTGTGTAGTATTAGTGTGTGCACCTTGCTTCCAGTTCGGTGCAAGTTGTTGTGCGGTTGCGCATGTGCAGTTGGTTTTCGAGGTAGCCCAGAGGTGTATTCTGGTGTACCGGTACTGCAACACGGCTCTCTACCATGTGAACGAGTGCATGCCGTGCTGATAAGCCTGAAGCTTAAGTCCATGTGGCCTTGGTGGCTTTTAGTGATTTGTTGCTACGGTAAGCAAGTGGCTTTGTATTGATCAAGACTTTGAGTCTTGGTGACCCACTCCGTGTCCTGTCAAGGTTCGGCAAGGCCTCATCCTGTACAGCAGGGAAGCCATGCATTTGACACCTGTAGCGCCGTGATGTCCTGATCGTGTGGCTGGGACCGAAGCAATGTAGCATGCGTGATAATATGCTGGGACCAGATGAGGCAAAGCTCGCTGCGCTTTTAGTGCAAGTATGATCTGCACGGCATGCCCGTGTACCGTATATGCATTAATGAGCTTGCAGTTGGCATCCTGGTGGCAGTGTATCCGGCCCTGGAGCCCCTGCCTCGTATATGGGTCATTACAGTTGGGCTTCGGACCCTACCATGTAAGGACAAACAAACAGACAAGCTGGGACCAGTACTGGGCGTGTGACGTGTGGCCACACCAACTGCAATGTACCGTACCGTAGCATAAGCAAGATGCCCAGTGCGATCGCTTGTCATGCCCGCTATTACGTAGGATTTTGCTGTGAGCTAGGGTAGCGACGTAAGGGACTTGCGCCGTGCACTAAATATTGGCGTCGTTCACACCGGGTTGCACCGCCGTCTACAGCACCAGGAAACCCTGCCTCAAGTAGAAGACCTGATATTCACGGCAAGGCACACATACAATCTCGTCTTTACACACACATACAATGTCAGATGGCGGCCTAAGAGCCATCACATGTTAGCACACTGAGGTACCGTTGTGTCCGAGCAGGTCTTCAGAACTCAACCACTCCATCATTTGGAGAGCACATCCCAGGCTACTACCGGTCCTATGCTATGGACATACAAGCGGTTGTTTAGGCTACCCAGTGCAACGATGCCCCGACATCACCAAGTCACGGCTTGCACCCCCATGGCTAGCCGCACCGAGCTACCGACACACTGGTGTGACACGTGCACCCCTGTCACCCACACAGCCACATGCGTGCATGCGGAGCGCCAAACGCCAGTCGACGCGGCCGGCCGGCCGCTAACGTTAGCAGCTGTCCACGATACCGGTTCATCATGTACGCCATCCAGAGTCTTGTCACAGTCGATTTCAATCATGCCTCCATGCGCACGATCCTTTCTCCCTACCGTACTCCGTTCCATTCCGGCGGAGCCACCAGCCAAGAGGGCCTGTTGCGTTGATCGCGCCTTTCAAAGATGGTCATCGCGAGGAGTGGACGCATGCTACAAGACGTGCTACGTCTTGGCCTAGGATCACGAGGCCCCCAAGCCCCCACCCGTCCTTCCCTGGCCCTCCTTCGCGGGCGTGCCCTGACAACACCAGCTGCGCTGTGCCAGCACCCCGCACCCCGGCCGCCTCCTTCCACCCCTTCCACACTCTCGCGTTTCACTCGTGCGCCCGGCTGCCTTGCACCCGTTGTTCCGTCCCCAACCCATGCGGTACGGCAGCCTCACGTCCCCATCCCGTTATGTCCCGGGCTCGGATCCTCCCGGGAATTTGTCGCACGCGTCCAGCTTGTTGTGGAAGTACCTGGGGGCAGCAGGCAGCATGCGGGGAGGCATGGAGGTCCGGCACGTCCGAGTTAAGGAACATTGCGCGCGCGCACAGGTCGATGCCAATCCTGATGGCGGCCAGAGGACCCTTGCAGGTCGCACCCTGCAAAACACGGCCGGACTTTCCGGCGCCCCTGTCTCCGTGCACCTAGCCACGGGTGCATCTGTCCCCAAAACACCGCGACGAGCCCCGTGCCTTCCCTGCTCGCCATAATCCTATCCTGACCTGCAATCGCTCCCCTCCTTCCGGTGACGGTCCGTCCGCCGCAATGCACCTCACTCCTAGCCACCCCCACACCCCCACCCGCTGTGCCTATGTCCCGCACCGCATTTCCACCACCCGCTGCGCTACCTTCCCAATCAGCCCACCCAGCCAGCCCCTTGCGCTGCTCTGCCCCACCTGTCCATGATGCACAGCATGCGCGCGTGCTTGTCGGGGTGGTAGTTGAAGTGCACCAGCACAGGCGTCTCGGCGGTGGCGCTGGCGCCCGGGATGTAGGCGGAGCGGTAGGACCTGGGGGAGGGGGGCCGGGGAAGGCAGGGTGATGGGTGGGGTGGATGCTAGGGGTGGAGGTACGGGGTAGCGCTTGCGCCCGGGATGTAGGTGGAGCGGTAGGAGCGGGGGAGGGGTATCGTAGAGCGGCCAGGTGTCAGACCGTGAGCTAGGGTGTTCCAGGTAAGGCATGGGTATAAGGGGTGACGCTGGCTCCTGGGATGTAGGCGAAGCGGTACAATCTGGAGAGGCGAGGGGTGTGGGTACGGGGTGGATGCTAGGGGTGGAGGGAAGGAGCGACGCTGACGCCTGGGAAGTAAGTGGAGCGGTATAATTTGTGGAGGGAGGGGAGGCGGAAGATTCGTCTTTGGGTTGAGAGGTGCCGAGCTAGGAGAGAGGAAGGGGATTATGAAGGGCGAGGGGATGGCCGGGAAATATGGGTACGGGCAAGCGATGTGGGTAAGGGGTGGGAGTTAGGAGGCGCGGGGCCGGGAGATAGGAAGTGGAGCACGGCTTGCCCCTTGCTGCGAGGAACATATGGCCAAGTAAGGTTGCGAGACCCATACTTGCGTACGTTTTGGCCATGCACCACCGCACGATCCCCGTCGTCCTGCAACGAGCCTACCCGCCCCCACCTGAAGTACGTTTTGCTGTTCACGAACTTGTGTATGTCCATGATGCGCAGCGTGGCGTAGGGCCCCACGTAGTCCCCGTGGGACTGCGTCAGCAGGTGCTGGTTGAACACCTGGGGGCGGGGGCGGGGTTGCGGGGTGCCGTATGGGGCGAGCACCTATCAGGTGGTGGTGCATCGCGTCCCTGGGGGTGACTCCAGCGTGGAGCAGAGCCAAGGGCTCTCCCTCGGTGAACAGTGGCCCGGGCACGTGTGCGGCCACCGAGGTGAGTTCCGATGCCCGCTAGGGAGCATCCCCCATTCTAGGTGGGCAAGGTGGGACGTGGGTGCAAGGTCGGGCCACAGGCATGGGTAAGGGAGCAGGGCACCACCGGTAAGGAGTTGCCTGGGGCTTGGGGTCGCGACTCCCTGGCGATAGCAGGCTCACCCGGTGACCGTGAGCATCCCCGACACGACGCAAGACGCCCTCGCGGCACGTGCGGCCCGCACCACTTGGGTCACCCTCCCGTACTTCGCAGACTGGCACGCTCTCGCCACGCTAGTCGCATGTAACCTGCAGCCCCCTGCCTCAACGTACGACCAAGACACAGGGTGCACCTCTGCAACCACCCGGCCACCCCTCCCGGCCTGCCCCGCCGCCCCACGCACCACACGCGACCGCGCCAGCTCGTCCGCGGCGCGCTTGACCACCGCAAAGGCGCGGTGCGTTGCGCGGATGTAGGCACAGCCCACATTGATGCTGCGGGGGGAAGATGAGATGGAGAAAGAAGGAAGCAGCAAGGGCAGGGGAATGAGTTTGATTTTTTGTCAGGACTAATAGGAAAGGGGGCGAGATCAGGTCCAGGGTCAGGGCGCCAAGGGACAGCAGCTGCTCTGTCCGCAACTCCGCATCGTGCAACGGTGCGTGACACAGGGTTATGCGCTGCGCACGGCCTGCAGACTGATGGGCCTCGTGTCTGGCTGCTGAGGGTTTGCCTGTGCATGACTCACCAGGCTTTGTCCTTGATATAGGAAAATGACCAACCAGCTGACCACACAAAAGCAACTGAAACGACCCGACCCAGTTTGCGCGAGACAGTGACCCCTGACCAGAGGCACGGTCGCATGCTCCCAATCCCCACGCCTAGTAGCCTACTGCCCACCCGCCCCCTTCCGCCAACGCACGCAACACCCGACCAACTCAGCACGATCGAGCGAAAACGTATTCCTCAACCTTTCATCCGAAGCCCGCTCCCCGTGCCCCTCCCCTCCCTTTCCGTCCTTTCCCCCGCCTGCCCCGCCCCGCGCCCATGTGGCTGTCAGCACCTAAGCCCATACGTACCCACCCGCCAATCATCTCCCCACACCCCCCCCCCCCGCACCCACGTGAAGGTCTGCATGTAGAGCCCCCCGCCGCCCCATCCCATGGTCTCGTCGTGTATGCTGGACATGCTGCCGTACGCCATGCCGTCGAAGCCGTCCGAGGAGGACTCGATGTCGGCGTCGCGGTGCAGCGCGTCAAAGGGGTTGGATATGTAGACCAGGTCCTGCAGGGGAAGGGAGGAAGGTGCGGAGCAGGAGCAGCAGGGGCAGCAGGGACAGTAAGGGGAACTGGATGCCGGCATCGCGATGTGGCATATCAATGCAGGTTACAGAGGTACATGAGGTCCTAACTGCGGAGGGCAAGCGGAAACAGGTCCTGCGGGGGAGGGGGAAGCGGGACGGTACCAAGGGGCCGCACGTGCAGGTGCTACTCCAGCCCCTCAGCAAGTCCGTCTCCCACGATCCGCCCACCACCGCCACCGCAGCAGCAGTAGCTGGATCCACGTCCTTGCGTGACCGATCCGCCACCCTGAACCAACGCCTGCTGCAGGCTGAACTTGAGGCTGGACACCCCAACCCGCCCTCCTTCCTTGTAGCCTTGCCCCGTCACGCTATGCTCATCCACCCTGCGCCCTGCATCCCTCCCCTGTAACAACAACCATGTCCGTAACGAGCGGCCAGCTGCACCAACGTCTGCAGCATTCCCACGACGCCGTACCTGTTTATCCCGCGTCCCACCCTTCAACCTTTTAACCCCGTGCCGCACCCCTCTCCCATCTAACCTACTGCTTTCTTGTTCCTCCCTCTAACCCACCATGTCCGTGATGAGCGTGTGGTACCCCAGCTGCAGCGACGTCTGCAGCAGGCTGAACTTGAGGCTGGACACGCGGTTGGCCTCGCGCGTGTTGGCCTGCACGTCGGGGATCTTGACGTGCGGCGTGAACCAGTTAATGCGGAAGCGCTGCCCGTGCTGCTGGTTGTGCTCCTCAAGGTACTTGGCGGCCTGGTCGTCCGTCACGCCGATCAGGTGGTTCTGGGGAGCGAAGAGCGGGGAGTAGGGAGGGCGTTGTAAGCATTAGGGGTGCGGGACTGAGAGTGTGTCCAACAACTTGGCCGCTGCTGCGTTCGTCGGGTGCGACTCTCTGGGGTTGAGCAGGCGCTTGCAACGGATTGAGTCTAGCTAGATGGAGGGAGACGTACGGTCTGGCTCCTTTTCAAGAGGCCCGTGTGCCTCGGCCCAAGTGGGAGGGGAACGCAACGTAGCTACAGCTTGCACGGACATGTCATCCCGGCCTGCCCTGGTTACCCGGCATTACCGTAATGTTGGAGCGCTCCAGGATCTCCAGGAAGGACCCCAGGATGTTGCCCCCGTTCCACCAGCAAAGCGTAGTGTTCTGGCAGATCATGACCGCATTGGTCAGGGCCAGCATGATCTCCTGCTTGTCGTTGGCGTGCTGCTTCAGCAGCGCCGCAAACTCGGGGTTCTCTGCCTCAACCTCAGCCGCGGGACGCATGAGGTACTGCGGTGCCACAGGGGCGACCGTTGTGATGGGGTGCCCGTTTGGGGTGCACAGGGAGGAGTCTTGCTTGCCTCCGCCGCTGGCCCCGCCGCTGCCCCCGCCCGTTGCAGTAGCAACAGCTACTCCCGACGCGCGCCCCGAAGCCTGATCACTATCTACATCTTTTAGGCCCGCCGCGAGGGCCCGCCGCTTCCAGTCGTCAAGCTTCCGCTGCAACAGCTGACGCTCATGCCGGAGTCCCTCGATGTCCGTTGCCCGCTCGGCGTGGAGAGCAGCGCTAAAGCTACTCCTACTGCGCACAAGCATCCATATAGCAAGGGCTACAATGATCTGGGCCCCTAATAGGATCACGACTACTTTCCGGTCCGGGCCTCGAGGGGAGGGCCCTCCCCCGGCCTTCTTCTTCTCCATACTATAAATAATTGGTCACGATGTGCATAATAGTGTCATTTTGGCTACAGAGCTCCACAAGGGCCACTGCGCTCGCCTTAAAGGTCTCTGCTTCCATGCGCTATCACAGTACGGCTCCACAGTTCCGCGCTTCCCTTTCACTAAGCATTCGCATGCCGGCTGCAATGCAACAACGTTGCCGAGCTTCTAACACTGCTGCTGGCTGCAGCTGCAAACCACCTTACGGTCATGCTCGTGCTACAATAGTGCAGTGGCCATGGAGCGCTTTTCGAACACATTCGAGGTCAGCAGCGCATGGAGGGATCAAGTAGGGATGTTTGCTCAAGTCATATACCTGCTGGCGGGGTGCAGGACTCGCGGGGGCCCCACGCCTTACCCACCCTTGCCACTGACAGCCGGACTCGCACCCCGTCCCCATACCCAACACCTCAACCAGGCGCTGCTTCAATCTCTGTCAGATGCCGTGAAGCAGCTAGGCGAGGGCAACCAGCAGCAGCAGACGCGTGTACGCGTCGAGGAGGCTAAGCAGGATTTCATCAGCTGCTGCGACGTCATCTGCTTCCAGGTGGTGAGGCCAAAGCTGAAAACGTGCGGCACTCGTACTGGGCGCACATATGCTAGCTCGCTCTGGTGAGCTGCCGCAGTGCATGCCATCAGCTGTTGCACTTATGGGCCAGTTTAAGCACGGTACCGGTAGGCCACATTGGTGTCATCTGGGAGAAGGTGTGGCATAGTGAGAGACGTATGCCAAGCTGCAGACAACGGCCGGTACGGTTCCATCCACGACCACGAGCATGCAGGGATGTAATGGATGCAGGGGTACGGAGCATGCAGGGGTGTCTGCCGGGTGGGCGACAAGGGCGAGCTGCCGCACCTGCGGTACGGTTCCAGCAGCGCACTGGCAGTTGTGTGCGAATGGCGTCCCACACGTGCATTGGCAAGGCGCGTCTGGATTCTGGGTCTGGCGGCCGAGTAGCCACACATATTCTATGCCCCCTGAGCAACCAGCTTTGCTGCCGCCTTGCTGACGCCTTAACTGTGGTGTGACGTGAACGGCACATGCTTTGCTGTGGGTTCCTTGAGTGCAACTGCTCCTCTATTGAGCGCACAGGAGCCTGGGGCTAAAGCAGCGAAGGGCAGTGCCTGCAATAGGCCTCACGTGCACCTCTTGCGGTAAACTCGTCGGCACACCTGTTATCATCATAAGAAATGAAGGGCGTGTACGCAGTAGCACTTCCATCATGGAAAGTCCCCTGCACGCCATGGCACCCGCACACTGAAAGCATGTATAGGTCATTAGCTCGCATCGCAAGAGAGTCTACAGGGCCGGATACGCACACAACGCACGTCCGACACGAGCTTATGGCCACCGCACGTCCCTAAAATGGTTTGCCTACCCCTCTGCGGCTCATCCCCGCCGCAGAAGCAAGCCATGGACGTCATCAAGACAGAGGCCGGCCAGCCCTCTGCTAACACTGTCACAGGTGGGTTACGGCTACCGGTATGACGTATGAGGGCATGGCCTTGCTTACCGGTGTAAAACAACGGTACTGAGGGGAAAAAAGGCACCGTGCCCGTGGCACAGCGGCTGCACGGCTTGGAAGGTGGTGCTGGCCACAGGAATACGGGCCTCCCACGGACAAGTATGTGAGCGCAGTGTTGGCATTGCAACCACATCTGCACGCGCTAGGCACGGTACCGGTAGGCGTATGCAAACACCCATCGCAGTTGCCAAAGAATGCCGGACTTCCCTGTGCCTGCAGAGGCGGAGGCCGAGGCCATGCAGCACCTGGTGGAGTCCAGCCAGGCCTTCACAGGGCGGCTGCAGGCTGCGCCGTACGGCAGGTAGTGAGCTCCTACCTGGGTTACGGCAGGTGGTGAGGCGTATGACGGGCAGTGAAGCCTCACATGACTGCTCGAGCCTATGGCCGTACCGGGCTGTCCGGTAGGCAATATGGGTTCTTTTGATTTCGTCGGCTTGAGCCTTGCACCTCCTGCTTATACAGGGGTCGTTGCACCTGGTAAAACCCTCGCCGCATGACACCTGGCAGCCAGTGAGCACAGCGCGGCAGCTTTGGGCCTGACTGCATACTGCGAAGGTTGGAAAGCAGGCGGCACCGTAGGATGCCGTCCGACGTGTAGGAGGGGAGCATGGATGGTGCACGGTCGCGCTTTTCCAGCAACCTGCCGTGTCGCACATTTTTGTGGGTGAAGTCTATCGCGAGATGGAGCAGGATGGGGTGTCTGCGGCGCTATTGCTGCTATGGAGGAGTACAATAGGGCCTTTGCTGGAATGCAACGTCTAGCGTACGAAGTCAGGGAGGTGGCTGGGGCCCTTGTTCATGCTGCGCGGTCACTGCCTCGCGTGATGGACATGTTCCAGTTCCCTTAAGAGTGTCAATGCTTCGCACTTACTGCAAACTTGCGGAACTGTGGTGTCCTGACCACTGGCATACATGCGGTGCGTTAGGCTGTAGGCATGAGGAAGTGCTCCCCTTCGGTACCACGTGACAGTCCATGTGGCACAAGGACGATATGCTTGCTGTCCGACAAGACTCAAACTCGAGGGAGCGTACAAGAGCAACGAGCAATCCGTTACAGGCCACGCCAGCGGTGGCCGTAGGCGTGAAGGCAAAGCATGCATCATCATAGCAATGGCAGCAGCCCACGCCAATCGCACGTGGTCGAGCTGCAGTCCTACCAGTACGACAGAGTACGACATCCGGCTAGGTCAACAATGGTTTGTTACACGTCCAACGGTCATAAGGCTTGCAAGTGTCGATGCGACATGGCGCAAACAACGGTATCATACACGCAAGCGATACAGAGCAGCGAGCCGCCTGCTTGCTGCATGTATAAAGCGCACTGTCAAACGTACACGTGTCAGGTCAGGTCATGCGTCCTGGAAAACTGTTGTACCAGCAGTCCCGAGTAAGGTCAAATGCCCACAACCACCCAGCCACGCAACGCGTTTACTCGTCGTCATCCTCGTCGTCCGCAGAGGCGTCCTTCTCCCCCTCATCCTCCTCATCCTCCTCCTTGGCCTTGCCCTTCGCCTTGCCCTTGGGCTTGGTCTCCTTCTTCTTGGTCTCCTTCTTCTCGGGCTTGGCATCCTTGCTGTCCTTGTTGTAGGCCGCCTGCTCCTTGTTGTAGCGCTCCTTGTCCTTGTCGGCCTGCTCGTAGTACCTGCAGAGCCAAGGGGACACGCAGGATGAGCAGTGCGTTGGTACAACAGCTTGTAGAATGGGGGCACGCAGGATGAGCAGTGTCTTGGTAAAAGTTGCAAGCACTGGCAGCAAGTCGGGCAAGTGCATAGGGTACCTTCACGGCAGGGGCTGCGGTCCCATGCATGCAGCAGCTAGGTCCAGCAGGCCACCAGAACGCGGCCACGTCTCGAAGCAGAGGCTGCTGGCAGAGCAAGGAAAACAGGCTAATAACTTACTTCTTCTTGTCGTCCTCGTCGCACTCCTTCCACAGCTCGCCGAGCCTCTTGCCGATGTCCGTCACACCCATGCCTGTGGTGGTGGTGGGTGGAAAATCATGTCAGCAGATGTCACACCGCCTTCAGGGCGACAGATTAGCCAGCCTGTGGCCATAGCGAGTGGCATCAATCAGGGCACAGCTTCATCTGTGAGCTGTTGACCGTGCTCCCTGGTGGACTAAAGAAGCATGCACACAGGACCCCCGACAGGGTTGCAATTGACAGGGTGCCCTTGGGAAAGGGTAAGCCCCTCACCTGGGTTCTCAGACTTGACCTTCTCGCGCATGTCCTTGCAAAACCACATGTAGGCGCCGCATGGCTTCTTGGGGGCGTTGGGGTCCTTCACCTGCACAGTAGAAGAGGCCGAGGTTGAACACAAGTCCACCTATATGAGCAAACGGTTCCGCATACTGTACAAGCCCGCACCTTCTTCTCCTTCTTCTCGGCCTTAGCCTTGGGCTCAGCCTTAGCCTTGGGCATTTTGCTTGGCGACTGCGAAACGGGAAGGACATGGTCAGCGCTTCGGAAGTCAAGTAACGTTGTTAGGGCGCTGCTTTTGCCTGACCAGAGCGCAAACATGCAGAGGATGCTCGGCCAATGCATTTCTGACAGCTAATGCACCTAAATGAGCTGGTCAACGGAGACTGGTGGGCCGGCATCTCGCGGGCTTTCCTGGCGCGAGAACCGGCCGCTACTAGCAGCGATGCACCAGAACGCACGCACAGAAGAGCTTCTAGGCCATACATCCCAGCAAGGCTGGCCCCGAGTGGCAAGCAGAGCTCAGAGCAGTGAACGAGGTCCCGAAACTGGCTGTGACGTTGCGTGAAGGTGCTCACCGGAAAGGAAAGGTCCGCGAAAGGGCGCGCCGAGCTGCAAGGCGATGGACAGGACCTAGGATTAGCGTAGGGACTCTGGGCGGGGCCGGCTTGGTCCGCGGGTCCGGCGTTGCAATCGGCCAGAAACTGC
>QAXN01000291.1:32470-45238 GCA_004335795.1 Chlamydomonas sp. 3222 | reverse complement strand
CCACCGCCACCTTCACCGCCGCCCTCGCCACCGCCGCCGCCGCCGCCACGGCCTTTACCACCGAGCCCGCCACCCAGTCCTTCGCCACCCAGACCACCGTCACCCAGGCCCCCGTCTCCCAAGCCCCCGTCGCCAAAGAAAGCTGGCAGGGGCCTGTCCGAGTCTGGGGAGGTGGAACTACGCGCAACGAGACAGCAACAGTCTACAGAATTGCCGTACAAGAACCGTAAGCTGGCCCGATAGATGTCTTGCGTGTCTCGGCTTGACGCATCCAAGTCCATCCCTGTACATGTCAGCCCGTTGGCAGCAGGAGCACGCCACGTGCATATAGACATACAGCAAGCAGCCCCAACGTAGAGCCGATGCGCAACATGACGGTGTCAGTTTGTTGCTTCATCGAATATTCGTGTTACACCATGGTGCCAACGCACCTCTTCGGCTTGTTGGCTTGTGCCTGGGCCTTCACCCTGTGTGATTAGTGATTTGGTCGAAGCTTGCATCGCACGCACGCATTCATGGTGCCAGGCTTGAAATAGGGCCTGGTGCGACGTGCTGTGTGCATGGGGTGAATACAGCAGGGCTTGCAATCCTGCTCTTCGGATACCACCTTCCACCTACAATGCCACACACCAGTAGTAGCTGCCATACCCGATGTGCTACGCACTGGGCGCATTCAACCCGCACGAAGCAAACTCTCTCCGGGCTCTTTGGAAACCCATCATCAGTTGCAGAGTGGCCTGCACTTTTGGCCAAGCAAGTCGTTGTGCTGCCTTACGCAGCAATGCGTACGGCAGTGTTTCATACCGTGGTGCTTGTGTTGATCTTCGAATCTGTTGCAGAAGTAGTGGCAAGCTGATTTACAGGTCGTTCGTCCTTTGATGTTGACTTGCACGGCGCAAGCGTTGCACCATAACGCTGCAGGCCGCCTACGGCACACATCACCGGGGGGTCACGTGTGGTGCCATTAGGTCTTCTGTGTGGTGCACGGCTTTGCCCAATGGCCACTATAGTAGTACGGTATGTCGACCGGTCGTCGACGCGCAGGGGCGTGAACAGCGCGTGGCACAGGTGCTGAAGTGCTGGCACCTTGGGTTTGGCATGGGCTGGCAAACTGCACTGCTGAAGAGCCTGCTGGGCAACATGTTCAAATGTAATGCTATACGGCGTACGGTATTCGTTCTTTCGTTGTACAACACGCGCGCAGTTGGGATCATGTTAGCCCAATCGTCGTCAGTTTTTTGGTATAAGTGAAAAATCAGCTGCTGCCACCGTGCCAGTCAACCACGTGCCAGTCAATCCGGCAGTCTAAGGCCAGCGCTGTGATATACCCGTCTGCAAACTGCTGATGTAGGCGCCAGATGCACACTTGCTTTGCCAACCTGGGCAGAGACCTAGTGCACTCGTCGCCCTGACCCGTCACGTGACCACCCCGCGGCATAACAATCAAAGAGCAACAAAAAGGAGCATGAGGCGGAGGGAAAGCGCGACTGTACAGGTAAGGGAGCATGCCCGAGCATACTGGTATATGAGTGCAGCAGCAGAACACGGACAGTAGAGCACGAAAGCCTACAGAAGCCTGCAGGAATGACGTGGAATTGGGAGGTGTGGCAGTTCGGGATGATCGTGGGCTCCTCCCAGGGATCATCTTGGGTTCCCCTGGCTCCTCCGTGTTAGCGTGCCATGGGTCGGCATTGTCTCGTCCCACGTAACAGCTAGCAAGCCATCATATGTCTTAGATCTAGTCCAGCATGCAACAAAAGATGTAGGGGGTTGCGGCGACCTGTCGACCACCCTGGGCCAGGGACCCCAGCAGCCAACTATGTGGTTGTGTGGTGGTGTGGGCCTATGTGTGAGTGTCAGTGCACGCGCACGGCTGGGTGTGGGGCTACGTAGCTGAGCGTGTGTATTCAGCACGCGCTGTGTATGGCTCAGCGCCTGGGCAAGGCACTTCGACAGCAAGCTCGTTGACATGGGGCGGCGCACATGTGGGGGCACCGGCTGACACCGGTGGCCCATGATCCCTAACCCCGATGGGTTCCTACGTGCGCAGAAAGCAGGGAACAGCGCACACCGTCGGTCCTGCCACAGTCGCACGAGCGCGCCTACCTCCGCACTTGTAGTAGCGGCCACGCGGCAGGCGCATTTTGAGCACAGTACGGAGGTTCACCGCCTGCAATCCGGCCTCCTAGATCTTTCACACATAGTTGTACACACATCAATGAATACGCAATTTGACACAAGACCCGAATGCTTGAATACCGTTTGCTGTAAGCCTGCACTCGGGCACTCGAGCTAACGTTGTCGAGAAGAAACTTTAACAAATGACATCATCAGCTTGAATTTTATAGATTGTAACTAATCGGTACAAGCGGGCTGTCTCCCAGATAATTGAAAGACCAAGACAGCTGACGCAAAATGGCCAAAGTGTCGCGCTTGGCGGGGAGAGGATCCCGAGCATCAACGGTGTGTCGCGTTAAATACGCATAGACAAAGCATAACGAAGTAGCTACGCACCCTCGCACAACCTTAGCAACATGCTATCGATTTCAGGGACTTAGCGAGCGGGAGATGCTTGACCTTGCCATCAAGCAAAGCCTGCAAGAGATGCAGAAGTCAGAGCAGGTTCTACTTCCGCCGCCTCCTACATCCAGTGAAGCAGACGTCGTCGTCCAGCCGGCGGGGCCGCCTGAGCAGGGGACCTCTGCAGCTGCGGCAGACGACGCCCCCCGCCCTCCGTGTACAGCTACAACAGCCATCGATATCAGTAAAGCAGAGCCAGGCAAGCGCCGAGCAGCAGCTCAGCGCCGGAAGGTGGTGCACGAGGTAGGCACGGTGTGCGCTACACCTTCTTGGCCTCCTTGCACGCACCTGCTGAAGACTTGGTACTTGCTCAAACTACGATCTGAATGACACACCACGTTCAACTCAGCCCCAATGTGTCCTAACATTATGACAGGATGACGACGGTGACGTGGAATCGATAGGAGGTGGGGACAGTGGTGGAGCCAGCGATGATTACGACCCGGAGCCCAGCAGCAGCATGGCGGATGAGGACAGCGACAGCGACTTCACAGAGGAGGAGAGCGAGGACGAGCGGCCCAAAAAGAAGGCAAAGGGTGGCAAGGTGCGTACGTGGAGCCCTAACTGAACCGACTGCGGTGTGAATTTTGCGAGGGTTTTGATGGAGCTCTTGCATTGTCCGTCGCCGCCTCACCGTGCCTATGTGTGTGTGCTCGCACCGGGACTGTGACGGCCGCCCTGGCGCATATGGTACATGGCAGATGCATGCGAGGCACAGCAGCGCTGAGCTTGCAGCGGTCTGCTTTCATACCACACTGAGCCCTTCTCCACTCTGCACAGGCCGCTGCAACGAAGAAGGGGAAGGGCACAGGGGCTAAGGGAGCGGGGGCTGGGGCTGCAGCGTCGGGACGGGCGAGGAAGGCGCCCGCAACCAAAGGGACCGGGTCAGCGGCTGCCCCCACCGGTGGGGCGCCAGCTGCTCGGGCGGCGCCAAGCAAGGCGGTGCCCAAACCAGCAGCCAAGCGTACGGGGGCCACGGCAGGCGGTGCAGGAGCCGCGGCAGGGCTTGCAGGGACTGGAGTCGCTGGGGCGGGGTTGAAGGCTGAGGGAGGGGCCAGCAAGCCTGTGCCGCCGCCCAAGCTACCTGCTGCAGCTCCCAGGGCTTGCCCCGCAAAGCAGGGACAGCAGCCAGAAGACGGACAACGGGGGAGGGTCGGGGAGGAGTCCGGGGTGGAGGGAGAGCAGGCGGGGACAGCCATGCAAAGGGACGAGAATGAGGGGGACATTGATGCCCCGGAGGAAACCGTTGCGGATGAGGAGGAGCAGGAGGAGCCGGGGGAGGCGAAGCAGCAGGCGCCTGTTACCGCGGCTAAGGCTCCCGGGAAGGCGGTGCCAGGCAAGACGCCTCTCGCGGGAAGCAGGACGCCGGCTCCCCTTTCAAGTCGGCCGAAGCCCGCGGGCGCATCATCAGTGCCGCCGCGGGGGCCCACTGCTGGTCCGTCGGCGGCTGCCGTCAAGAAGCTTGCCGGCGGAAGCGTGAGTCAGAAGGTCCCAGCCGAGCTATGGAAACCAAACAGCACTAGTACTGGACCCGAATTGTTGTGTCCCTTCAAAGCCGCAACAGATGCATGCAGCTCTCTCAATATTGGGTGCCGCACAACCTTGCCAGGCATACCGTATCACTGATTGCAAGTGCGGTCCTGGCTGACGGAAGCGTTGCTCCCTTGACTCCTCTGTTCGCAGGGCCCCGCATCCGCGCCCCCCAAGCCCATGGGCCTTGCCAACCGCCCCAGCATGTCGACACCCACCCTGAACGCGTCCCCGGCAGCGCCCTTCCGCCCACCCTCCGTGTCCGGAGGTAAGGCCAGCCTGGTCCTCCCCAAAGTAGGCAAACAGTGTAGCTGTGCGGGCTGTTGCATGCTTCACATGCCGGCAGCCACTCGTCGCGTGATGCCTTGGCTTGAACTTATTTGCCCACGCTGCTCCCCAACTCTTGCCGTATCCCCTCTCCCACAGCAGCTGCAGGTGGGGCGGCCGCCAGCGGCGGGGCGACGGGCAGCTCTGGCATCAAGCTGCCCACGCCCCTGGGCGGCGCGGTGGCCACCTACCGTGTGCCGGGGCTGCGCCGGCCCAGCAGCGCCAAGAAGCCCGGGGTATGAGGAGGCAGAGCGGGGCAGAGCCAAAGAGCGCATCGGGGGCTCACAGCGGCCCTGGCGAGTGCCGCACATCCAGAGGAGCAAAGCTGTGCTGATGGTCGCTGTGGTTCGTGGCTGACTGACAAGAGCGGGGCGTGCGGCGGCATGACACGTGTGCACGGTGGGCTAGTGGAGGCGAGTGCTTGTGGGCAGGCCGAGGGCGGCTACGTGGTAGACGTCAGGATGGGAGATTCTTGATACGTACATGACGCAGGAATATGTGCAGCAGGGTGGCGGTTTGACCTTGACCTTCGTAGGTGACCGGGTTTGGATGAGCGACTGAGCGTGGTTAGGGCTGATGGGCACGTGGTGGGGCTGGCTGCGGTGCTTACGGCATTGGGGTCCATGTTCGGGATGGTGACGGCAACGTGCGTTTCACCTATGTCCAATAGGACGATGCTGAGCACACTCACGCACGCGTATTTGCGAAAACACAAACCCCCTGTTACATAGCCATAGGACTACACTGCTCATTATAATTTGGGTAGAAGCTTCTACAAGACACCCGCTTCGCAGCTGCGCAGTAAGCCATAACTGAAGCTCTTAAATAATTAACGTAACATGGCTCAGGAGCACGTCTCACGGGGAGACCGGCTTTTCGTCGAGGAGGACTTCGCGGGAGCCGTGGACGCTTACAGCGAGGTGCTGCCGGGTTGCAGCCAGGATGGATGCACTGCAACCACTCTGTTCAGCTCGTGACAAGTATTTTACCGCGATGAGCTCTATCCGTCACAGGCGCTCAAGGTCGATCCCGGAAATGCGCGGGTGTATGAAGCGCGAGCGAACGCGCACATCAAATTGGAACAATATGCCGAAGCAAATGAGGATGCGACTAAAGCGCTGGAGCTTGACCCAAGTCTAGCAAGGGCGTACCTGCGGAAAGGGTGCGTGGGCGTGCCGCCCTGGCACGGGGTACGGGCCAGGGCTGCACCAGGTGCTGCTGCAACCTGCAACTCTCCCGCCAACGAGTCTGATGTTTGTTCTGCATGCGATGCAGGGTAGCGCTCTTCAACATGGAGGAGTACGAAGCAGCCAAGGAGGCGTTCGAGGCTGGGTGCCAGCTGTCGCCCGACAACACGTTCAAAACGTGGATCCGGAAGTGCGACGCAGAGCTCGAGGGTGGGTTGACATGCTGCATGGATCTCCTGTACCGCCGGATACGGACAGCTGTGGTGGTGCGCCATGTCAGCGGTGATGGCCCACACTGTGTGGCCATGTTGAACACCCTAACACATTCTAGACTTGATTCGACTACTCCCACACCCCACACCGGGCCGCGAATCTGAGAACCTCTGCTTGGGTCCTTGTGACAACCCCAGACGAGGAGGCTTCGCAGCCAAAGGCCACCAAGTCGGACGCAGCCGCCGCTGCTGCAGCCGCTGCGACCGCGGCCGCCCCAGCCACGGCCCCCGCCCCGCAGGCAGTGCTAGCTCCCCCGCCCGCCCCCACAGCCTCCGTCCCAGCCTCCGCTCCCGAGCCCCAGGCCGCTCAGGCCCCCGCTCCCCAGCAGCCGCAGCAGCCCCAGCACCCCCCCATGAACGCCCCGCTGGCCCCCGCGGCCGCAGCTGCCCTGACGTTCGAGGGCAAGTACAGGCACCAGCATTACCAGCTGCAGAGCAAGGTGACGGTGGACGTGTACGCCAAGAAGCTCAAGAAAGAGCAGGTAGGCGCGCATGTGCAGCCGCGCTGCTGCTGCTAAGGCTGCACGAGCGCCGGGCGTGGACGAAGTGTGTGGCGGTGGTAAACACCGGACATTGCAGCACTCTTACGACTGCAGCATGCGCTGTGTCCCTTGAACTGCATAGCTAGGGAGGACCAAGGAGCAAGCTCTCATGCCCAGTTGCTTGGCTGTGTACATGTCTCATCGATTCAAGGGCCAATGTTGGTGCAGGTGACCTGCGAGTTTCGGGAAACGCACCTAACCGTCACCATCCGGGACCTTGAGGGCAACGAGGAGTACAAGCTGGACGTGGAGCTGTACGGCAAGGTAAGGGATGAGGAGGCAGTGGCACATGGGCAGCACGGGACGTGTCAATGGGGGCAAGCACGGGCTGGTGCGTGGTGGTCATGTTTGGGATACGGCATGCTGGGAGGAGGCGTGCAAGGTGGGGCTGTAACGTCATCGGGGACCACTTGTCGCCGTGCATCGCGACACTGTGTGCAGCGGTGCAGACACACGTGTGCAATGCCCTGCTGGTGGTATTCACCGGGCAGTGTAAGGCCCTGCACCAGGCTGGCAACCCAATGTCGTCCTGCTGTTCCTTCTCCGTCCCTGCACTGATAATCGGAAGACAACGTTGGAGCCTGCAATCATCGACTTCGCTGCAGGTCGTCCCCGAGCAGTGCAAGTATGAGGTGCTGAGCACCAAGGTGGAGATCACCCTGGCCAAGGCGGACACCCTGCAGTGGGTAAGCGGCGCACAGCTGCGATCCAGGCACACGACCGCTTCCCTCCACTGAAGCCAGCCATGTCCACATGTCACCTTCAAAAAGGTGACCCATTATCAGCGGCACGCCAGGCTGCCTGGTGCTTACCAGCAAGCTGCAGCTCAAGTACCGGTGAGCTTTACTAATGGTTGGGCCCTCAGCTCGTACTGTGTACTGCTCGTGCTGCTGCTCCCCTGCGTGCCCCCAGCCCACGCTGGAGAAGTCCAACAAGGTGGCCGCCGCCAACTACAGCACGCCCGGCACGGACGCGCCGGCGCAGTACCCCACCTCTGCGGTGCGCAAGGCCAAGGACTGGAGCAAGGTGGACCAGGAGCTGGCGGTAGGTGCGGGCGGGGCGGCGGGGCCCGGGGGGGGGGCAGCAGTACGTCGTGTCATAGTACTCTACTCGGGCGCTGACACGTCGTGTCATAGTACTGGGGCGCTGACACGTCGTGTCATAGTACTCGGGCGCTGACACGTCGTGTCTGGGTCCAGGCTGGGCGTAGCGTGTGCACAAGACAGGCATCAGGCAGTATCCGGCACAGTTGCTCACTAAGGTTGCGAGTCTGCAGCAGTGCGACCCATCTTACTGTGCGCTGGGTTGTGAGCCGGGACCTTGCATGGCAAGTTGTGAACGGCCCCCACCCCACTCGCCTGTGCCCGCTCACATCGGTGTTCGAGTACTAGCACTGGCTACTGCCCTACGCTCCCTGGTTGAGGACGCAACATGCAACCCTGTTTTGCGTGTACGTTCCAGGAGCTGGAGAGCAAGGGCGAACTGGACATGGGCGACCCGCTCAACAACTTCTTCAAAAAGATCTTTGCGTCGGGCGACGAGGACACGCGGCGCGCCATGATGAAGAGCTTCGTGGAGAGCAACGGCACCGTGCTGTCCACCAACTGGAGCGAGGTGGGCAAGAAGAAGGTGGACTGCACGCCGCCGGACGGCATGGAGGTCCGCAAGTGGGAGTCGTGAGGGGGCTGAGGCCGAGGGAGGTGCGGGGCAGGGCGCAGGGGAGCTCCCTTTTTATGAGGGGCAATGGGTGGAAGACTGTTGGAGTACGTTTGGGTGGTGCAGGAGCGGCTTGTGAGGCGGGTACCGGTACTGGGCTGCTGGAGCGGGGTGCAACCTGTGTGGCCTTTGTGCCTGTCAGTGTGTGCAGTCCGGCATTGTCTTGCCGTGCGTGCAGCCGGCGCAGCCGCGCGGGTTTGGTGGGTGGGCGTGGGGGCTGAGGGCTGCGTGGGAGTGCGTCGGTCCAACCGCCGTACATCGTGGCGCCATCCGGGCCGTGGAGCTGTCATGCTATTAACGAAGCGAAGTGGGTTGGAGCCTCGCGGTGCAGTGTGTTTGATTGGAGTGTTGTGTCATGTTGCCGGTCTCCTGCCAAACGGACCTGCCTGTGTCAGGGGCATTGGGGTGGCAGGCCTGCGGGCTGCGGACGATAGGGCACCAGTTGCATGCGAGACGCGCTGGTGGGGTCTGGGTCGTATAACACGGCCCGCCCATGCTGCGAACCTCTTCCGATTCACCATAGTTGTACAATGCCCAAACTGCATGGCTGTGCCTCACGCTTCGTCAGCTACGAAGGTACTACAGGCCGCTGACACTTCAAGACCAAACCGGACCAGACCTTCCATGGTATGGAACCGTCCAAAGGTTCGAGGGTCTCGTACCTATCGTTGCAGCACTTTGAGGGCTAAGGCGACAGGGCCGAGCCTTTTGCAGTACGTGGTCCTGCCAGGTGCTCCATTCACAACAGATTACAGAGCTAGGCAAGCGGGCGGCCTGCAAACCTCAAACGAAGCAGGCGAGTTGCACGCTGCTTCCTTTGCCGCGCGAGAACCCACACAACCCGCCCTTGCACACCGACTATCAGCTATTGGCAGAGATATCAACCGCGACATAAGAGTTCAAAGTATCCCGATGCAGTCTACGCAGTTCGGCGCAGTGTGTACTCCGTGTTCCGTGTACAAGTCAAGGCAGTGCGTATGTCCGTCCGTATGTCCGTGGTATGTCCCACTGAACGTGCAACACGGATACGGTGCACTCCAGACGTAGGTACCAGCATTCCCTAGGTCGCAATCAAACAGCAATAATGCTAAACCGACAGCAATGCTTTTGCACGGCGAAGAACGGCCAGGGTGTGAGGTGCGTGGTGTTGCATGACTGTGGACGTGCAGACAGGCGGAAAACAAATGAAACGTAGTCAGTCATCCAACACACGTTTGGTGTCACCAACAAAAATGTCTTCAGAGAACCGATGCGTTCTGTGCTGTACAGCGCCATTAGGACGCGAATGCAGCGCACGTCGTGTAATGTTGTCCTCGTCACAAGCTAAGGTACGTTCAGCCCTGCCGGACCATTCGGCTTTGCCCCAGCGTCCAATCCTGCACCGATGGGCACGGCCAGAGCAGCCAAACGCCAACCGTCAATCTCCCGGCAATATCCAACACCCGCAAAGGCCCTTCCATTACCAACACACAGTCAAACCTGTTGAGTGCTTCCGCACCCAGCAGCGCCCACCATTGCGATCCGTCACCGCCGCTGCAGCTGCCAATACGTCACCCCCTGCCTCTGCCCCTGCCCGTAGCCGTCATCCACGTCATATCCAGCGTCGTACTGCATTTGCTGTTGCTGCTGCGGCGTGGGAGGTTGGCGGTACTCCACCTCCGCCAGCTGCCGTACCTGCCTCAACACACCGCCCTGCACGTACTGCTGCTGCTGCTGGAGCGGGGAGCGCAGCACGGCCAGCTGCGCAGCCCTGGCCGCAGCCTCCTCCTCCTCCCGCTCCTGCTGCGCCGCCAGCAGCTGTGCGTTGATCAGCAGCTGCTCCTGCCGTGACAACACACTGCCGCCCCCACCGCCACCCTGCTCCTGCTGCTGCCCCCTGACCTGGCCGGCCTGCGCCGCCAGCTGCTGCAGTAGCAGGTGCTGTTGCTGCTGCTGCTCCTGCAGCTCCTGCTGCTGCAACCGCCGCTGCTGTTGCTGGTGCAAGATCAGACGCTGCTGCTGTTGCTGCTGCGCTGCCAGCAGGGCAGCATGCAGGCCCCCCACCCCGCCGCCGCCTCCGCCCCCGCCTTGCTGCGCCGCCTGCAACCCCAACAGCAGCTGTGCCATCCCCGCGCCCCCGCCCCCGCCCCCGCCCCCGCGCAGGCCCCCACCTAGCCCCCCAGCGGCCCCCACTCCCAACGCCCCATCCCCTAGCGCCGCCGCCAGGGTCGCAGCATCGATCCCCACCAGCTGCCCCACCTGCCGTGCATCCCCGAGCACCGCCGCCAGCCTCGCCCGCTCCTCCCTCCTCTGCCTCTCCATCTGCTCAATCCAACTGAAGTTGCCCTGCCGCCCCTCCCCGCCCGCCCTCTCCAACTCCTGCTGCTCCGGCTCCTCCACTGGCGGCCACGCAGGCACCAGCCCCGACACCCCCGCCGGCAGGATGGACCGCATGCCGCCCAACACCGGCCCCGCCGCGCGCCCTTCCCCAGCCCCCGTCCCGCCGCGTCGCCCGGCGGCGGCCACCGCCTGCGCCTGTGCCGTCGCTGCCGCGGTCGCCGCCGCCAGCTGCCGCTCCTGTAGAAGCCGCTGCTTCGACGCTGCCAGACTATCCGCCGACCGCCCACCCGGCGCCGTGCCACCCGGAGACGATCCCGCCGCCGCTGCCGCTACCCGTGTCGCTCTGGCGGCCCCGAGCGGCCCCCGAGGCCGCGGCAACGCTCCGCCGCTGCCGCTGCCGCCGCCAAAGACAAAGCGCATTTCGCCCTCCCTCGCCGGCTGCCTCTGCGCGTGTGCGGGCACCTGCCGTGCGTACGGGTGGTGGTGGTGGGCGTGCGGTCGCTGCTGCTGGTGCTGCGACTGCTGCGGCCTCCTCCGCCACACCACGGCCTGCTGCTCCGCCGCCTCCGCCTCCATCTCGTCGTGCTCTGCCGCCAGGTCGACTACATCGGGCTCCGCAGGGCCCTGGGCCTGGCGCGAGCGCGCCGCGTCCCGCTGCTGCTGCCCTGGGCCTTGATACCCTTGTGCCCTCAGCTCCTCGTGTTGCTGCTTCTGCTTCCGCAGCTGGATAAGCTCGCGCTTCATGGCGGCGGGCATCTGCGCCTCCGCGGGGTAGTCGTGGTGGCCCTTGACGCAGCAGCGAGGGCACCTGCGGGGCAGTGCGGGGGCAGCGCACGGACGCGGAAAGTAAAGACCATGTTAGCAAACTGTGTACGGCAGCTCTGCGATGTACTTTCCAGTACGTGCACTCGGGGCCTGCCCATGCGGAGGACGCCCCTGACAAGCCCTCTCGAGGCACGCGGAGCACCAGCCCCTCCCCCAGCTCCACCCCCCCTCCCCCGGACCTCCAGTCGGGCGGCGCGTGCTCCTCGTCCTCCTCCTCGCTGTCCGAGGGCGGCACCGGCATGCCCACGCACTGGTGGTGGTACCAGCCGTCGCAGTAGTCGCAGCCCAGCATGGGGCGGTCCTCGTCGTACAGCCGCTGGCACAGGCAGTACAGCTGCGCTGCCTCCTGCAGCTTAGCCACCTCCTTCTCGATCTGCGGGGGCGCACCCAGATTTGAGGAGCGTCGCTCGAGGCATGGGCACATGACTTATGGTCGGGGTGGAAGGCGACAGGGAGAGGGCAAGGTTAATATGTTGCAGCCACTCTATCGCCATGCATCACACGCGATCCTGTTGCCTCTCATGCCTACGTGGCCCCACATCGTGCCCGTGCCAGGCGCCGTCCCACGAGGCCCCTCACTTCGCGCCTCTCACACCTACGTGGCGCGAATGTGTGAGAACGCTAAGCGCCTTTCCCCGTCCTCCCTTCTGACGCCCTGCTCACCTTGACCGGCAGGTTGGCTGCCGCCCCCAGATGCATCCTCGCGCGCGAGATGAGTTGCTGCACGCCCGGCGCGTTGCCCGGCCGCCCCGCCCACTCCTTGACCTGGTCCATCAGCCCCTTGGCCACCTCAAGCCACGACCGCCCCGCAGCCTGCTGCGCCGCCAGCAGCACGTGCAGGGGGTCCTCCGCCAGGGAGGCGGGCGAGGCGCCCGCCTCCGCCTCACGCAGCAGCTGGCTTAGCACGGCGATGGGCATCCTGCATGCGGCCACACACAGGCATGCCATGCAAAGTCATCCAAAGCATCTGCGACTCGCGCATGTTTCGGACCGGCGCTATATCACTGTACTCATTTGTGGCGCAACGACGCCTGCGCACGTCGTCCTACGTAGCACCCGACGGACACGCCGACTGTCCACTGCGCCCTACGTGTGCATGGGCAACGGCCAGCTCCCACCTGCGCCATGGCCCCCAAGTCCCGCTTCCCCGAATCCCAAGCACCAGCCAAAGCCCCCACCCACGCACCTCTCCTCGCTGTGCAGCAGCGCGTTGGCCTTGGCCCTCCACGACTCCACCTTGAGCGCCCTCAGCACGTCCGCCACCACCTCCCCCGCGTCCACCTCCAGGTAGCACCCCTGCTTGACCACTGCACGCAGTGCCCTGCACGACCCCACCAGCGCCTGCCCCGCCTCCACCATGCCCTCCGTGGGCACCGGCAGCGCCGCAGCGGCGGCGGCGGCGGCCGCGGCGGCGGCGCGCGCCGCCATGCCCTGACGGCGGGCGCCTTGGAGGCCGGGCTGGCCGGCGGC
>QAXN01000291.1:21830-32256 GCA_004335795.1 Chlamydomonas sp. 3222 | reverse complement strand
CAGACGTAGTCTGCAACTCGACGATGTTGGTACGAAGCCGTAACAATAGACCCAGCCCAACCCGTTACCGGTCGGTGGGTGGGGGTTGTAAGCAGGGTGTATAGGAGTGGGGGAGGTGGGTGCGAAGGGAAGGGCCGTAGGTGGCGCACGGCATGAAGCATTTGAGCTAGCGGACGTGAGCCATCCCACGCACGGCTCTGTATCCATCCGAAATGCGGACGAGCCATCACCATCCGGCACAGGTACCCCCACGTCCGCGCGCTTCCCACGCATCCTCCCGTACCCTAATCCTCCTGTAACTGCCTGGCCTGCTTACATGCTTCGCACAACCCTGCACCGCATCTTACCGCTATGTGTCGTAGCCGGCCAGCTACAATGACAATGACAACTGTCAGTGTGCGCACATGCTACCCTGGACACGGCTTCCACCGAGCGCATGGCGGAGTGCCGATGGAGGACCTCCACCCCACCACGCTTGCACTTGCGCTTGCTGGTACCACTCACCTCCCACATGTCGTAATCAGCCAGTGCAGCCACCAGCTCGGGCTCCTCGGGTGCCGCCGCGCGCAGGCGGGCCGCCTCCGCCACCAGCCCCGCCAGCTCCGAGCGGGGCGGGCGCCGGGTCTTCCGAAACCTGCGCACCCCGCAGAGCGGTGGCATCTCCAGCTCGTCATGTTCCACAGTGTTGACGTGCACACAGTGCATCCTGTGCACCCATGCACCTCCATTCCACCAGCGACACCCACAGGGGCCTATCCAAGATCCACCCCACTCGCCCCACCTCATGCAGCAGGGCTCCAGCTGCCGGTCCACGTCCAGCTGCCTGGCCCCCACCGCCGCACACAGCGGGCAGGTCCACCTCCTGGCCGCCCGCGCCACCACCGCGTTCACGCCCACGCAGCGGTTGTGGTAATAGTCCCCGCACGTGTCGCACACGGTGGGCACGTCCTCCTGGCCCACGGTATTAAGACAAAGACAAGCCACTCGCGCCTTGGCGCCCGACCCCTCCTCGTCGTCGTCGTCCTCTTCCTCGTCCTCCCCGTCCTCGTCCCCATCCGGCTGCGACGCCGCCTTCCCGCCTCGCTTCCCAGACCGGCGGGAGCTGCCCGCCTGGCCCCCCTGCGAGCTCTGCTGCTGCTGCTGCCGCCCTGCGCTGTCAGCCCCAGGGGAGACGTCCCGCTGCCGCTGCTGGGCGCCCCCCGCGCCGCCCTGCTGCTGCTGCTGCGTCTGCGGCTGCCTCGCGGCTCTCGCCTGCACCGCCGCCAGCAGCGCCGCATACGCCTCGGGCGTCCTCGCCTGCACCCCCTTCTTCTGTCCCGCAGCCCCCGCACCCTGCCCCCTCCTCCCCGCACCTGGCCCCGCATCCACGTCTCGCTCAACGCTCCCCCGCCCTCCATTGGCCTCCCCGCTGGCCCCCGAGCCACGCTGTTGACCGTTGCTTGCACCGCTAGCAACCCGCGACAGCCTCGCATTTCCACCCCCGGCCTCCTCGCCTTCCTCCGCCTGCCCCGCCCCGCTGCCGCCCGCCCCTGGGCCCAGGCCGTACCGCTGCCGTACGGCGTCCAGCTGCAGCAGCGCCGCTAGGGAGGCGGCGGTGGTGGTGCACAGCGCGTGCATACCCTTCTCCAGCTGCGGAAGGCAGGGGTGGAAGGGTTACCGGCACACCGCCGAGATTTCAACTGACGGGACTGAGCTTACCCAACGCGACCTGGTATAAATGACACCTCCTTACTGTTCCAAAGACAGGACTACCAATGCGTGAAAACCCTTGGTGGCCCTCGCAACGGAGCACAAAGCCGCCAAGCAGTGAACCCCTCACCCCCCACCCCATGGCCCTGTACCATCTCGCGCACCCAGCCGGCCCCCGCGCCCCTGGATACCTACCTTGAGTAGCGTGCCCCGCTTGATGAGCGCCCTGCGCAGCCGCTCCCTCCACTCCTCCGTGCGCTCCGCCCACGTGTCCAGGGCCTCCAGCAGCAGCTGGTCCAGCGCCAGGGGCGAGGCCGCCTCCTCCTCCCGCAGCCGCTGCAGCTCTGCCAGCGAGGCGCGGGGGCCCATGCCGCGGATGACCATCTGCAGCAGGGCGGCAGCGGAACAGCACGGCGGTGCATGGGGGTGAATGGCGAGGTGAAGCGGGGCAGGGCAGGGTGCGTGGGGGCACCTAGGGCAGGCAGGAATACTTGTTCCTTGGCACTGGTATCAAACCGGCGTTACCCAAAACGGGCTAATGGGACTAGGACACGACCATGGCCAGCAAACGCGGCCGTCGTCCCCCCCAGCACGCCACGCCCAACTTCCATTCTGAAGCTTGCGACGCACCTGCACGCGCGTTGCCCGCCTCCTGTGGTCCGTCAGCAGCTCGTCCAGCTGCCGCAGCACCTCCGTGTGCAGCGGCAGCCCCTGGCCCTCCTCCTTCCACTCCATCACCTCGTCCACACGCACAGCAACGTAGTCCGGCCCCGTGGCGCGCCCGCCCGCCAGGCGCATGCTGACACGTGCCTCGTAGCGCTCAAGCGCCGCCAGCGCCGCCTGCAGCGCCGTCCGCAGCTGCGAGTCCACGGGCAAGGCACGTGTCTGTGCCTCCTCCAGTTCGTCACGTGCGGCCTGCGCCGTGCCCTTGGGTACGACGGGTTTCGGAGGCTCAGGGCGGCGGCGGGCGGGAGGGAGGGGACGCGAGGGGACGCGGGGAGGCAGCAAGGAAGAGGGACCGGGAGCGGGGGCAGGGGCGGGGGCGGTGGAGGGTTGCTGCTGGGAGCTTGTGGCGGAGGGCGCAGCGGATGTGGAGGCGGGGGTACCTGCGGGCGCTGGACGCCGTGGGTCGCGGGTGGCGGCGTTGGCGGCAGCGGCCGCGGGTTGCGGCTGCTGCTGCTCTGGCTGCTTATCGGCCGCGTCTGGCGCGCTTGATGCACCTGCCTCTGCCGCACCTGCCTCTGCCGCAGCGGCCGACTCCTGCCCCTGCTGCTCCAGCGGCTGCTGGTCCGCCGGCTGAGGGTCGGCAGCCGTAGCAACCGCAGCTGGCTGTCCTGCAGCGGTGTCCTCCACTGCTGCCGCTGCCGCCTGACCCTCGGGCCTGTGCGGCCCCGCACCTGGCTCCTCTCGCTCCACTGAGGCTGCACGCCCCGCGTCCTGCTGCTGTTGCTGCTGCTGGTCCTGTGCCTCCGACTCCTGGCGTTGCTGCCGCTCCAGCTGCTCTTGCACCTCCTTGTCCAGGTTGAACACGTGACAGAAGGCCTTGCGCACCTGCAGGGAAACGCACGCACAAGCTGCACGTTAACCAACAACCCTGCGGCCTACAATTGCGCCGTGCACTACGAGGCCGCTGCCGCCACGGTTGTGTGATATCGTCACACGCACACACCGAGAATCTGCACCTGACGGCCTAAGCAGGGTATAACCACCTTGCATCTGACCCACACCAGGCAACGGCCACCAAATGCACAACACTGCTTTGCACGCAGCTCACTAAACCCTAATCCCATCAATCTGACCTAAACCTGCATCTGCAGCATATAGCTGGAGACCGCACCCACCCGCTTGTTCCACGACACGGCGTCCCTCCACGCCCGCAGCTTGAGCACCTCGGGCACATCCAGCCCCGCCTCCTCCGCTTCCGCCAGGACCTCATCCACCTCCGCCACCGCCTCGCCGCCGCCGTCGGGCGCCGCCGCCGCCGCCGCCGCCGTGGCCACCGCCATGATGGTGCCCGGGGCGACACGTGCCAGCACGTCGGCGGCACGTCGGCGGCTGGCGGCCGCACTCTCCAGCAGCTTGCTGAGCTCTGCCAACTACGACGGCAAAACAGCACCATGAAGTTCTGACAAAATGCACCGCTTACTACTCCTCAGCTACTGCCGCAATACAAACTTGTCGGATTTTGGTTGTCGTACATGCGCTTTGTTGGTAAGGACTGCCCCATGGGGCGGCAGGGCAACTGGCAGTGTAGCTATGTCGGCACACCTAGCCCGGTGCAGACGATGTAAGAGGTTGGGTGTGGCGATACCGCCAGCGCAGGACGCATGCCTGCTCCACGTGCTGCTACCAAGTGACGGCCCCGCACCCACCTGTGGGTTGGCCGACTGTGTCCCCAACCTGGTGACACCTCCCAGCGCCCGCTCTATCTCCCCCAGCGATGGCTTGACGCCCCGCTGCACGTCGGACAGCAGGCGGCCTGTGGCAGACAAGCAAGGGGGCGACGCCGTGATGAGGGGTGAGGAGAATGTGCAGTGCGGAGGCCAAGGGACGGTATGTTGCGGGAATGGGGACAGCTGCCGACCAAGGGCCTTGACTGTGAGGACACCTTTATCCACCATCCGGGTGGCAAGCATGCCACCCAGGGCACCCAAGGCACGCAGGGTTCGCGTCACACACACGCACCCGCTTTGAGCTCGAAGTCCTCCGCTGCCGCCAGCATCTTCTGCGCCGCCGCCATGCGGTCCATCCGCAGCCCCAGCCTGCCGCCCTCCTCCACCAGCTCCCGCAGCTCCCCCATGCAGGCAGCCGCGGCAGCACCAGACGCGTCGCCCAGCACCTCCGACCCAGACGCATCCCTGTCCCGGTCGCGACTGCTGGGCCCCGCGGCGGCGGCGTTGGCGGCGGCCTCCAAGGCGGCAACCTCCGCGAGGGCAGCCAACTGGGAAGGCGGCGGCGCGCCGCGGCGCTTGACTGGCGCCGGCGCCGGCGCCGGGGCGGGCGCGGGCGTGGTCTCGCGGGTGGTGTCTGGGGAGGCGAGGGTGGCCAGCAGCGCCTGGGCCTTGCGGTCCCATGCCTGCGGGGTGGGGGGGGGGATGCATGTGTAGGCAGTGGTTTGGCCACAGCGGAAGGGAACACACGAGGCAGCTGGATGCAGCGGAGCGGCCTCTGGGAGATGTCTGCGTTGGCGCCAAGACGTCCGAATAAGTACCGACTCCAGCAGCCCTGCTATGCGGGACACATAACACCGCCGCGCGCTGGATTCAGCAATCCGTTGCTGCCAGCAGGACACCCCGGTTTCCACACACACAGGCCTAAGAATGCCTCTGCACCGCTGTGCCACCCACCTGCGCCGCCTCCACCTTGGCCTTGAGCTGCTCGTACACCTCGCTGCCCTGCGCGCCCATGGCGGCCGCCTCCTCCAGCGCCTCGCTCAGCGTGTTGACGGTGGTCTTGGCGGAGGCGGACGCCATCAGCCGCCGCGCGCTGTCGTCCCACTCGCGGCGCCGGATGGACTGCCGCAGAGTGTCGGACTCAGACAGCGCGACGCCCAGGCGCTCGCCTGCAGCGCAACAGTCCACAAGGTAACCGACAAAATTTTGTAGTCTATACGCCACCGTGCATGTTGACCAGTGCGTCTGAGGTGTGTTTAGGCATAAGCACGGGCACTGGATGGTCGGTGATCGGTACAGGAGGTTCAGCAGCAGTGTGCAGCTATGTGCGAGAGGCACGGCGAGGCTGCGGGACAAACGTAGATGACTTCGATTCACGATGCAAACTGCAAGTTAGCAACCGCTGTATGCGCACCTGCGTGCAGCAGCTGGCGCAGCTCCTTGAGCGAGGGCGGGGGCTCCGCGTTGCGCGCTGCCTCCAGCCGCGCCAGCCACTCCTCTGCGCGGTCCACCAGCTCCCTCACCTGCCGCACCTCGGGCAGGTTCACCTGCAACAGGAAAGCATCCCAAAAGGACAGCACTCCAAATGATATAAAACGCCCCATGTACCTACATGCCTATACGCATGACTTCTCTGTAAGCCGAGAAGGCCTTTTGCAATGCGCACACCCTTTTCTGCCCATCCGTCACAGTCATTGGCTTTACGAGACATTAACTCCTGCCACCCACCGGTATATCGGCGGTGGTGGTGATGAAGGCCCGCAGCTGCTCCAGCGGCGCCTTGACACGGGCCAGCTCCTTGCCCGTCGCCGCCGCCGCCTCCACCCGCTCCACCAGCCCCGCCAGCCCCACCGCCTCCGGGACCGCCACCCGCGCCGCCGTCATCTGAGCCTGCAGCGACCGCAGCTGCGCCAGGGACGGCAGCCGCCCGCCCTTCCTGCCCCCGCCCTGGGACGCCGAGGCCTGCGAGCCGCCAGCCGCCGCCGCGTCCCCGCCCGCCGCGCCCTCCCCCTCCGCCGCCAGCGCGCCGAGGATGTCCCTCGCCGCCGCCGCCAACTGCCTCCCTGCCGCCAGCCGCTGGTTCACCTCCACCACCTCCGGCAGCTCCACCCCCAGTTTCCCAGCAGCTTCCGCCAGCTCCTCCAGTGCCGCCAGCGACACCAGCACCTTCCCACCGGCTTCCTCCTTACCCCCCGGGCGCCCGCCGCCCGGGCCAGGGCTCGCAGGCGTCGCCGCCGCCGCCGCCACTGCTGCTCCACTCGCCGCCGCCGCCCCCGCTATCACCGTCGCATACTTCTCCTTCCAAGCCATTGCGTACTCGTACACCTCCTTGAGCTGTGCCAAGCCCTCAAGCGCCACGGGCGGTGGGTCCCACGCTAACACACTCGACAGCTGCGCCAGGGACGGCCGGTTGCGGGCGCACCCGGCCACGTCTGCTGCCCACTCCCGCGCGCGCAGGCAGCGCGCCTCCACCTCCCGCGCGGGCGCCAGCCTGGCGCTGCCCCACAGGTACTGCTGCACCTCCGCCAGGGCGCCGTCAACCTCCTGCAGGCTGGCGGAGGAGGCCTGCAGCAGGGAGGAGGTGCGCTCCGCCCACGCCGCGCCAGCGGCAGCGTGGCGGTCCTCCAGCTGCAGGGCAAGGTCAGAGGAAGGACTGGTTGTTACCTTGTGCACGTATCGATACTGTGAAAAGTATATGCATCAGGCTGATTTGATCTGGACTTGTCCAGTCCCTAGCGCTGTGCCATACCGCTGCTGTCCAAGCTCATCGTGCTGACGAAGGGCGCTGGTGTGTGCGCAAGGACCAACTCGTACCACCGGTCCAGGCCGATGGCGCTGTGTGCAGAGCTACAGACGCATTCACCAATACTATACAATCCTTGGCGGCCCATCGCCCCCCGCCCACCTGCTCCAGCCCCGAAAGCTCCACCTCGCCCTGCTCCGCTTCCTCCTCCACCTTGACCACAGGCAGGGACGCCTCAGCCGCGGGCACCAGCGCGCCAGCAGCAGGGACCAACGCCCCCGCTTGCGCCGCATCCGCATCCGCGTCTGCGACAGCAACAGTAGCACCGGTGCCGCTAGCGTCCCCGCCAGCAGTACCCGATGCAGGGGCCAGGTCCCCCTCCACCTTCGCAGGCACCAACGCCATTGCTGCCGCGTCCGCCGCGCCAGCGCCTTTGGACGCCTCCTGGCTGCCCTCCGCAGCCTCCAAAACCTCCATCGCATCGCCGCCCTCCTTCGACCCCTTCCCGGGCCGCGCCCCTGTCCCTTGCACCTCTCCCCCAGCGCCCTCCCCAGAGTCGACGTCCATGGCATCCCCTGCTGCCACCGTCGCCACCTCCTGCCCCTCGCCTTGACCCTGCCCCGCCGCCGCCATCCCCGCCTCGGAAGCCGCAGGCGGCGGCAGCGCCAGCGGCGCCTCGCCCGTCAGCACCAGCGCTCCGCCGCCCGCTGTGGAGCTGGCCGGGCCAGGCGGCAGAGCCGGCTTCTCCTCCTGCTTCACCAGCGGCACCAACGCGGAGCCCGCTGTGGGGTTCAGCCGCGTGAAGGACCGCACTGTGGCTGGCGGGGGCACCGGTGGCCCCGAAGCGCGCGCCGCCTCGGCAGCGGCAGCGTCGGCGGCCGCCGTGGCCTCCGCCTCCGCAGCGGCGGCAGCCGCCACGGCGTCGTTGGCATTAGCGTTGGCGGCCACACGGCTCTCCACCTCCTCCAGCATCTGTGGAATTAAGCAAGGCGGGTTCACAGTCGCACAATGCTGCACTTGAAAGCTGTATTGCACGTCAAGTCGGGAGAGCCGCGTGCCAGCAGACCATGCTCAGCTTGCTGTGCACCCAAACAGACCCACGCGCCCACGCACCTCGAGCAGCTCCACCACCGAGTACCGGTACACCAGCCGCCGCCGGCCCATGGGACACTCGCACAGCGTGTCGGCATGGTGCAGGCACACCAGCCGCCCGGGGCAGCAGTCGCACTCCACTGCGCCCACGTGCAGGATGGCGTGGCACGTGGCACACTCGTCCTCCGGCCCCGTGCCCACCCCAGCTCCCTGCACCCCAGCCCCCTGCGGCCCCTGCACCCCCGGCTCCTCCTTGACCCCCGCGGCCGGCTTCCGCCCTGGCTTGCCGTCTGGAGAAACCGGCGGCAGGGCGGGCAACGCGCCTCGCTGGTACTTTATCCGCCCGCCGGTGGTGCCGCCGCTGCTCCCGGCCCGGTCTGCGCCCATCATGCTGGGGCTGCCCGGCGGCGCCCGGCGGCTGCGCACCAGGCCCCGCTCCCACAGCCCCAGCATCAGGCGGTGCTGCTGCGCGACGAGGCGGCGCAGCGCGGGGCCCGAGTGCATACACACGGCGGGGGAGCGCTCCAGACGGCACACCTTGAGCAGCAGCTCCTCCTGGCAAAACACCTGGTAGGTTCAGAGCAGGTGGCCACAGAGACAGCACATCTGTGAGGCGGCGGACCTGGGCGTTTTAGGTGCTTTTGAGATCCACAACGCGCAAACGGGGTGCTACTCAAATGCATCAGCTGCCAGCCGCTCCGGCCGCACGATCACAGCTTTGCAGCTTCGTCATGGTGCTCATGCAGGTTCGTGCTGGTGCGGGTCATGTTGCAGCACATGCACCCAGAACGCCGATTACACCTGACCCGCCGTTCCCTACCGGCGGCCTGCGGTACAGCCGGTACCGCTGCTCCGCCCGGCCCGCGTGGCGCAGCCAGTCCGCCGTCGCGAAGTTGACCGACTCGCACACATTGAACCCCAGGTCCACCGCGGCCGTGTACACCCCCGGCCACGTGACCACGAACTCCCCCGGCTCCTGCGTCACCGCGTACACGGGAACCCCCGCCGCCTGCAGGCTGCGCGGGCTGACCATGGTGACCAGCTGCATCAGCAGGTCGGGCTGTACGGCAAAGTGGTCGGGCAGGGTGGCGCGGAAGACGCGCTCGAAGGCGGCGGCAGCGCGGGCGGGTACGGCGTACAGCCGGCGCGCCTCGCCGTCGGCGTGCAGGTAGCTGGCGCCGTACAGGCCGTGGTCCTCCACGTGCCAGCAGGAGCAGGAGAACAGCATGCCCACGTGCAGCCAGGGGGCGGAGATGCCGGGGATGGTGTCGGGCACGTGGCGCAGGAGGGAGCCCTGGGGGAGGGGCAGGGGCGAAAGGGTGGGCGTGGAAGTGGGCAGGGGTGAATGAGTGGACGTGGAAGTGGGTTGGTAGGAGCCTTATGCGGACTGAACGGAGGGCGATGCCACGTGGAGTACTACGGTAGCGTGGAATGGGGCTTTTGTGTGGCTCCAGGGGCGGGGTGTGCAGCACATGTGAGTGAGGTGCGTTGACGGCTGAGGAGGTGGGTCCCCTCGCGTTTGGCGCCGCAGGCACTCACTGGCTGCCTCATGATGTTGTTGAGGTTCCACTTGTGCAGCGCGTACGGCGACTCGGGGTGCGTGGCCACCGTTGGGAAGCCGCTGCCCACGCTGCTGCAGTCCAGGTTGGCGGCGCACTGCACCTCCACGCTGTCCTCCGCCTCCTCCACCAGCCGCCAGAACTCAGCCTCCGTCTCCTCGCGCGTCGCCTGGGGGACGCAGCGGCATGATACGAACCGCAAATGTATCAATGTGGACACTGCACGCTAAGGATGTCAAGGCCAGTTGAAATAAAGTTGGCCACCGGTAGGCTGCAATACGTCTGTACCTGTAGACCAGCGCAGCAACACGGACCTGCAGAGGCCACGGCACGGCTACTGAAAGCGGAGGCAAATAAAGATGCTGAGCGGCTACTGATGCTACATACCCGGCCTGGATTCAGACTGATCAAAATACTACACACCCGCTTCGCCTTGGCCTCGCTGCCCCAGTACTTGAGCTTGAATGCCTGCGCCTGCTGCTCGAACTCCGGTAGCGTGGTGCGCTCGCCCTCGCGGAAGGCGTAGCTGTCGCTGTCCGCCTTCTTGCACAGTGGGCACACCCACTCGCCCTCGGGCACGGCCGACAGCGGCGGGCTGAGGCAGAATAGGTGGAAGCCCAGGTCGCAGCGGTCGCACAGCAGGATCTGGTCCTCCATGTGGCCCCCCTTGCACAGCTCACACACCACGCCAGACAGCTCATCGTCGACGTCCTCCTCCTCGTCCTCCACCCCATCATCGCCCCCTGCGTCGTAGCCAGCAGCGGCGGCACCGCGGCCCCTGCCCCTGCCCCGGCCGCGGCCACGGCCACGCCCTCGGCCCCGCCCACGACCCCCCCGGCCACGGCCACGGCCGCGGCCCCGACCGCCTTCCACAACGGGAGCCTCGGCGGCGGGTGTGACGGCGACGGCAGTGGTGGCAGAGGGCTGCTGCGACGGCGGTGGAGGCGGTG
>QAXN01000291.1:5597-19677 GCA_004335795.1 Chlamydomonas sp. 3222 | reverse complement strand
CGCCCTCGGCCTGTGCTGCCTTCCGCGCCAGTGCCCGCCTCGCCGTTTGCTTCTGCTCCCCCGGCCTTCCCATTTGCGTCTGCGTCGCCCTCCTGCTCATCGGCGCGCTTGCGCTTGCGCTCTGACGCTCCCTGGTGCGACTGGTCCTGGGAGGGTTGTGGCCCGCGAGAATCCTCCTGGGGTCGCTTTGGGGGACGGCCACGGGGTTTAGGCCCTACGGCGGTGTCGTGCTGCTTGGAGTGGAGGCCACTGCCACCAGCGCCGTCCCTGTCCTCTGACTCTTCCTTGACGGCCGCTTGGGCGGCAGCTGCTGCGGTTGTGCCGTGCTTCCAGTCCTCGTACGGTAGCACATGCTTCGTGTAAACTTGGCGCATACAGTACGCGAGTGTGCTGGCTGGGAGTCCCGAGCGCTCATAAATCTGCACGACGCGGGGACGGGGTGGTGATGGGTTGGTCAGGCCACCTGGGGTCCATGTTTGACCGCGCAAAGGCCAGTTAAGTGACGTCGTGTACCCAAGCCGCCGACAGCCAACATATGGTCTCGTGGCGCTGCATGGCTATGTTACCTGCAGAACTCTTGCAACATCTTTCCATTTCTTCTGCTCTGTCACCGCGCCGTAGCCGCCGCGACGCTGAACAGTGCGCCAGAGGACGAAGATGTCTACATCCTTGCCCTGAAGCTGCGGATATTTCCATTTCTGCAAATCATATTATTTCACAACGTTATACAATGTCAGCTTGATATCAAGTCAAACCCGGCGTAGTGAAAAGTTTTTAGCAGTATGTAGCCACTGTGGCATCGCCCCTTCCGCTAGCCACTCACCAGCAGCTTCTTGCCCTGCGTCTTCAAGAACCTATCATAATCCTCGTAAAATTCTGATTGAGCTTGGTGAAAGTCTCGGTGCTGCAGCTCATGCACCAGCTGAACCCGAGTCCCGAACGCCAGTTCCTCCCGCTTGAGCACGCAAGGAGGCGACCAGCCGGCCGGGGGCACCACCTTGCAGATACCATAGGGCTCAGCCAGCGGCCGAATGGATGCCAGGTAACGCAGCGGGTCGTCGAACTCCTCGGGCGAAGGATGAAAGACCGGCGCGTTTGCCAGCGACATCGGCCTCGCACCTTGCCCATGGCTTGCTGTTCCAGAAGCCATTTCCAGCTGGAATGCGAGGGCTCACGTCTGTTGCCCGCGGCGAACCTCGGTACCCTGGGACATCACTCTGCCCGGTTGCACGGCCCAACGTCGTTGACTAGTAGCCTTGTGACATGATAACACTACCAATAGATGTTGAGGGTCATGGTACGACTTCCATGCGCTCTTCTGGAGTGCCGGTTTGTTTGTTTTACGGCCAGGACGCCATGAAGTGTTCGCGCAATCGGCGCGCCCTTGGCCAGTAACAGTGCGTTGCAAATAAAGCGAATCACTTTATTACGCTCCGCAACGCACCACCAGCTTGCCCTTGCTTGTAAATGGTTTCCGTCTTGGGGCGCGACAGGCGCGCCCTTGGTCCCGACAGCCCGCGTGCTGTCTTGTGCTCCTCAGGATGACATCACAATGGATATCAGCAGCAGCAGTAAATATACATGGATGGTCAGCCGCTTGTCCTGTGACGGCGCCTTTGTGACAAAGTACCAGGTGAGCGGTTAAATGGCTGACGATGCCTGCGGCGGCAGCGACGCATCTGGCTCGATGCAGTGGACCTCCAGATCAACGGTTCAATGGTTCGAAAATATACTGTGCTTCGCTTCAGCGCACATGCGCTGGCCCACCTCTGTTAACTAGTGCTTCTACTGGTCTACTGCATGTTCATCGCGAATGCTTTCTTCCTGCTCGGCATGCCTCGCCATACGGTAGTGAGATGACGTGAGAGTTTGCGTGCTTTAATGGCTGCTGTGGCGCATGTGTGTCCAGCAGTTGGGTAAGCAGCCAGCCTCAGAGCCAGGTCTCCCACACGCTCTTGCTTGGGCTCGTGCGTTGTGCGTCGAAGCTTGAGGTAGATGATTCATGATAGTGTTACAGTCCATACTAGCAAGCCTGCTCTTGGTAACACACCTATACTTGTTATTGGGTAAGGGTGCATGCATTGGCAGACAAGGTGTGGTGCCCACAGTTCTATTAAAAGGAAGTATTGCAAGGCCAGACGTCATACATTGAGTGCAGTACCTGCGTGTTGTGTTATGCCCGCATTCACATGTAAGTTATAACGCAGGTGCAACATTATTGTAACCGACCCAATGTCAGTCCACGTGGTGTGCACCTTCTCGAAGCGTTACATGCACCTGCCCTGCGCCGCCTATCTACTTTTCCCTAAAACCTCTGCTACTGCATGATGCGCTCAGGCGTGCTCAGTCAACACCTTGCATGCATAGGTACGGAACGTACGCTGCCATGCACCAGCAATATCAAGCCTGAAAAGTGAATGGCAGAGCACCGTGCGCCAAGGGTGCACATGCAATAATTCCATGCAGGGCCTTCACCAATTTTGGTATTGACTTAAGGAAATTCGTCGAGGGGTTTGTGAAAACGGTACGATGTTTAGTTGTTGGTTGGCATTGAGTGGAGACAACAGGCGGTACAGGATGCGGACATGTACGGTATGTGAATGTACATGAGCGTGCCCCATGCACCATGCACCATGAGCGTGAGCGTGTACATGAGCGTGCCCCATGCACCACGTGCCAACCAGCATGATGACTAAAACCAGCAGAAAGGGAGAGCAACAGCAGGGTATGACTTCTTTCACAACACGAACGAACAGGTACTAGGGGAACAGGTACTACATCAAGACTTTTGCCGTAGAAAGAAGCGTCA
Organism: Chlamydomonas sp. 3222; assembly: GCA_004335795.1. Lineage (NCBI taxonomy): Eukaryota > Viridiplantae > Chlorophyta > Chlorophyceae > Chlamydomonadales > Chlamydomonadaceae > Chlamydomonas > Chlamydomonas sp. 3222. The sequence goes on along the minus strand of QAXN01000291.1, from coordinate 16,868 downwards.
CTTGTACATAACACGCTGTACGTTGCTGTCGGAACGGTCGAGCCCACCCCGCACCCCAAGACAGAGACAAGCGAATGCGTTGTGCAGTGGCCGGGTACTGGGGGCTGGCGTGCTCACGGACATCCCAACCCGTGTCGTTCTGAAAAGGTACTGCTATTGGTCTGCAATCGGTACCACCGCCGCCATTAGTGCGGTAGTGCAAGCGGGGGTGCGGGATTTCCTTCTGCGGTTGCCGGTTGCTGGCATGGGATTGCAATGTAGGTGTGCTCGTGTGCAGGACGCTTCTGTATGCCATGGCATACACGGGGTCGCGCTTGCATGCGTTGCTGTTGCATGGTTACAGCAAACCAGGATGCAATGAGCGGCCTTGCAGTCCTAACACATGCATGCTCTACTGGTGGCATGGACACGAGATGGAACCTGATGGAGTATACTGAGCGGACTGCCGAGTGCCGACGATTCGGTTCAGCTTAGATAGAATATTGCACCATACCACTCTTGCATGTAGGGTTGTTGGGTGGACCGTGATCTGCCCCCACAGGCGAAGCCTCAACATCAGGGGAGCTCAACATGTACTATCGTACAGGCCTGGTACAGGCCCCCATGTACGCCGTGCCAGGCGGTGCACACTCATCAAAGAGCCGACAACCTTGAAGTTTTCATGAAAACTACGGTAGGTTGCTCTTGTGGATTGACACATGTCTCCTGCTGTCCTGCACCTACTTTACAGGCTGCCCACGAGGCTGCGCCGGGCTACGGCACACTGCACTTGGCAGTCTGCGCAGGTCTGTCCCTTGTCCTGCCCTGGTACGGGTGATCAAAACCTGCCAAGGCGAGGGAACCTTGTGTCTCCAGAGCGCAGGTGATCAAGGAACCACGTGGTGTCCATATGGGCCGCAGGTGCGTCTGCGGTTGGTTGTTACCGCCCGCCAGGTTCGAAACGTACGCGCCATGACGGTGCACGCAAGCCGGCCGTGTACCGCAAGGCTTTCACCAACTCTCCTGTTCAGTAGTCCAGTTATGATTTAAGCATCTTGAGACATGTTACCCTAGTAGGGCGACCTCCTCGGGATGGCCCTCACCCCCTCGCTGCTGGGTGGAACAACTCTGCCTACAGCTGATACTCTTGCAGCATGTCTTTTGTTTCGCCCCACTCGGCGTCCAGTCGAGATGGGCCCGACAACACAACAGTCATTATGGTCCGAACTCGGTCCGCCCTTGGCCTGCCGCCGGAATATAGATGTGCTATACTGGAAATAAGATGTGGTAGCAACTCATGGAGCTCGCCTCGCTTCTCCCGGCCACCGGCAGCGCCTTCGGGCCCGCTCTATTGCGAACACTGGGCCCGCATCGCCACAGACCAAAAGCACATCGACTTCAAGGCAAGGCAACATCTCGGAGCTAAGAAATTTGGAGTCTTACGTCGCCACTGAAGTGCAGAATCACAAGTGCACGCCCCGCACTTCGTCCTTACTGCCTGATAAGCTACAAACCTTACAATTCATACCGCACACAGAACTTGTCATATCCGTGACTTTGGCTGCATGAATGTGTCCAACCGTTTCAGCCTAGGCCCACTCGCACGAGGGCTGTTGCCCCGCCCCCCGGCCTGCACCACAACAAGTCTCCCCAAACCACCCCAACTGGTGCTGCACTTCAGCTCTCCGGAGTCCCACCGGAAGGCCGGGCGGGGTGGCTGCTGTACCGCGCAACTGCGCCACCGCTCCATGGCACGCTATTCCTCACAGACGACGGCACTGCCGAGGATGCGGAGGCCCAGCAGGGCTACGGTGGCTCGGGGCAGTGGCGCAGCACCAGCATCAAGCTGTGCAAACACACCAGCATCTTGCGGCTGGGGGCCATGCGCACCATGAGCAGGTGCGCGCCATGCGGGGGCGTGTGGCGGTTGCAGCTGCTTGTGCCAAAGAATGCCAGCTGAACGGGTGCACTAAGGGATACAGGTACGACATGGAGGGTAGCATGTAGTGCCGTCCCCCGCCTCGCACCTGTTGCTGTGCGTAGCAACCGTGGTGGTGTAGGCCAACTTTAAAGGCCCCGGGGGAGCTGGCGGCACGTTTGTGTTCACCCAGCGAGGCGCACTGCCAACTCTAAGCTAATGAGGTGCATGCCATAGCGTAACCAGGGAAGGCATGGTGCAGCATGGCCTCGCCATGCAGCACGGTTGCTCCAAGTCGTCCTAGAATGTCCACGGGCAGCAAGGTCTCCGCCAGCCTGCTGCCAGCCGTCCGGCCCAACCTCGAAACGCCATATCTCATCGTCCATGATACCTGCTGTTGGTGCAGACTCACCCACCCCCCATCCCCACTTGCCCACTTGCCCACTTACCCACGTGCCGCCCCTTTGTTACCCCAGGCGCGGCTCCGCCTCCCGCGCCGCCATGGCCGCCGCCGCCGTGTCTGCGGCTCAGTCGGGGCCCCTGCAGCTGGAGGATGACCTGCAGCAGGAGCGGGAGGAGGTGGAGCTGCAGGTGCGCGCTTGTGACGCGGTGCAGTTGAGGGATGGCATTAGCATACAGCAGACAGGTACCAGGTAAAGCTACAAGCATGGGCAGTTGCTAGAGACGTCGGCAATGGCCGCGTGGGGGGTTGCTTGGATGAATCCATTATATGGAGAGGTGGCACCAACGGCACGTGGTACGGGGAGCTGGGCATGAGGGTGTGGGCTTGCCAGGAGCGGGAGGACTGGGTGGGGCGGGACGTGGGTTGTGTCTTAGGTGGCCGTCAGCGTAGAGGCCCACCACTCCTTACCCACCCCAGCTGCACCGTGCTTATCTTGCCCCCAGCTGGACTACCGCGTGCTGCGGCTGCCCAGCCGCCTGGCGCGCCTGCCGGAGCTGGACCTGGTGGGCGCCGGACTGGCGCGGGCGCAGCACACGTACGCGCACGGGGGCTTCATGGGCGCCGCGCTGTCGCTGCTGAGCGACCCCGAGTGGGCCACCATCCTGCTCAGCAGCGTGGGGGAGGACGACCCCAAGGCGGGTGACGGGTGGCGGGCGGCGGAGGGCAGGGCTCAGCGAGAGCACGTGCTGCAGTGGGCCCTTGGCCGTCGGGTGTAGGGCACAGGGCACGGGGCATATCGTGTTTGTTGGTCCATGGGCACATTAGGCATGCGCTTCCACGCTGCATTCATCTTCCTGGTACCACTGGTTTCCCGTGTACACCTGCGTATACACCTGGCGCCATTCCACTCTTACCCACCACCCTGCCTGCGCCTGCCGCCATCCGCTGCTACGTGCGGACCTAGATGATGGCACATGTGAACGAGCTGATGGGGCTTTACGTCCTACTTCGCTGCAGTATCCCAGTTCACACATGGCTGTCCGACTTCCTCCCTGCGTAACCATCGCCCGCTTCCTACCACGCCACAGATGATGGCGCACGTGAATGAGCTGACGGGGCTGGGCGACAGGCACGGCCGCGTGGTGGCACGGAGGGAGCTGCTGTCGCTGATGCTGGTGCTGGAGAACAGCCCCGTGCTGTGCGCCTACGGCCTCGCGAGGTGCGCCTGGCTTGGTGCATCGGCTGTGGGGGCAGCCCAAAGACTACCCCTTACCCACGATTTGTCACCGAACCTAGTCGGCGACGAGCCGACTTGGGCACCACTAGCCTTGCGGGACCCTCACCTTGCTCCTCTTCATGTCGGTGTCCTCCGAGAATTTGCATGGCATGGTTTTTTCTGTCTCAATGGCTGGCTCCCAGATCGCTGGCCACAAGATGCCTGGTGAAGGGGCAACACCGAAAGGTTGCTTGCAGGCCCAGCACGACTCAGACTGGGCTATGGCTTTGACCTTCCCACAGCGACAACGCGTGGTATATGCGCAACAGTCTGAACGAAGTCTGTCCCGCCCGCTGCTGTGCCCCCGCAGATCCCACTGCACGGAGCCGTGCCTCCCTGCCCTCCCATCCGCCCCCGTCCCCGCCCCGGCTCGTGCAGCCCTCCCTGCCCTCCCCACACGTGGCTCCACCTCCACCCCACAACCCAGCCGTTTCGGCCGCCTGGCTGCCGACGCCAGCGCGCACACGCAGAGCCCCGCGAACGGGCCTGGCGAGAGCCCCAGTGCCGTAGCACCAGGCGCAGCCAAGCCCCCGCTGTGGCAGTCGTACGACACGCCGCCTGATCGGTTGCCCTTCCTGCTGCGAGAGGCCAACCGCCGGCCCAACCGCTACGGCTACCACCCGCTGGGCCTGGAGTGGGACCTGTGGCTGGACCCGGACGTGCCATCAAGTGGGTTCGGAAAGGCGGGGGAGGAACAGGGGGGGGGGGCGGGTAGCCATTCGGCCTCAGAGGACTGGACTGCTGATATGGCAGCTGGGCACCGGTTGTGGGTGTCCACCAGTTGCCAATGGCGGTCATGGTTGTAGCTCTGGCTACAGCGGCTGCAGGTTGTGGCACTACGTGCTCCATCTGCGCCTTGCATGTCAGCCGTACGCTGTGTGGGCGGCTGTCCCGCTGTAAAGCTTACTGGACTAGCGCTTCGGTACCCCTGGCCCCTGAGCCTAAGTCACCTTGCTTTCGGCAGACTCATGACCCCACCTCCTCCCTCCGCAGGCCTGTCTGGTGCGGTGGTGGACCACGGCTCCCCCGGCGACCTGGTGCAGCAGGCGGTGGCCATGGCGCTGAGGTGCAAAGCGGTGCGTACTGGCAGGCCTGTGTCCTGGAGGTGCAAGGGGGGAGGGGGACAGAATGCTAGCTACGCATGGCTGAAGTGAATGTCGCAGTAGGAGTAAGTGGACCGGGAGCGAGCGGCAGTGGAGCGAGGCCTGCACTTGGGCTTGCATTCGTGTTCTGTCGATGTCGGGCCGGTGCGCAAGGCACGCTGCGCTGCGCCGTGCCGCCAGCACAGCGTCTCCCCCTGCATCTGCCCCCTTCACCTGCCTCCTTGATCTGCCATTTTGACCTGCCCCCGGAATGCTGCATTTCCCGGGTGACGCGCGTCACTGGCTCCCGTGTCCGTACTCTGCGACCCGTACCCACCCACACAGGTGGCCAAGCAGATGGGCCGCCGCCACAACCAGCAGGCGGGCATCAGCCCACTCAAGTGGCTTACCGACTTCGCCACCTCGCTCAACTCGGGCGTGCGCGGCGCCGACAACGCGCCCCTGCCGCTGCATGCGCCGGGCCCGGGCGGCCCCGGGAAGGGCGCGGGCGCAGGTGTGGGTTACGAGGACGGCGAGGCGTGCCCCTCCCTCAAGACCTTCCTGCACCTCACCGTCACCTCGCTGCACCTGCACAACGTGCCCGTGGAGGACCTGCAGGTGGGGTGGAGGGTTTGGGAGGTGGGGTAGGAACATCTGCGGTGCGGAATGACGTGGGAAAGAACTCTGGGCGTTGCAAGTGGTACTTGACGGTTGGAGGACCGGCAAGTAGCAGCACGGGCTGAGTGGATAGAAGGAACGGGAGTGAAGGCAGGCCAAGGCAGGCCAACGCGCACTTTCAACGGCAATGTTGGTTGCTGGAGGCTTCGATGAGGACAACATGCATCATCCCAGAATCGCATCAGCCGGCTCCCAGTTGCGAGAGTTTCAGGATGCCTACCCAAACTCCGAACTTGGTGTCTACGCGGATTCCGTACAGCAGGGGTGGCTTCAGCCTGTTGCCTTGCATGCCTGCAGGCCATGGAGATTGCGCTGCGCGGCTTCCAGCTGGGCTGCCGCGTACGGCTGGTGGGCAACACGCACACGCACGAGGCGGCCAAGTACAAGCGGCTGCGCGTGTCCCGGAAGCAGCGCAAGGAGCTGGGCGAGGACGAGCTCCGGCCGCCCTCCCTGGGCGTCAACCTGCTCAAGAGCGTGGGGGCCGTAAGCGCCGCCAAGCAGACGCGCGTGCTGAAAAACTATGACTGCGTCATGGGGCTCGGGCCGGAGGCCGAGGGGCAGGAGGGCAAGGGCAAGGGGGAGGGCGAGAAGGAGGAGGGGAGGGAGGAGGGCGGCAAGGGGGGCAAGAAGAAGGTGCAGTCGCCGCCCACGTTCTACCCGGTGGAGGCGGACGACTTGGAGTCCACAATGGTGGTGGTGGAGGTGGGTTACCTGTGGGCTCAAGTGGGGTGCTGCTTGTGGGCTGGCGTTTCCCATCACTGCTGCCGATTGCTGCCCTTGCTTCAAAATCTTGACGCCTGCTCCTGCGTTGCACGGAAACCGCACTCCCTGCTCCACTGCCTTTCGTTCTTACGCTACATGAACTCGCCGCTGCCGTTCCCCAGATCATCAACGTCAAGAACCCCACCAAGTCGCTCGCCCGCGCCATCGTCCCGCTGGCCGTGCTGGCAGCCGGCGGCCGCGACGGCGCCGCCACCTTCGTCGCTCCGCTGCACCTGCGCAAGCGCCACACCGCCGACGAGCCGCCGCTCTCCCCGCCTGGCAACCTCGTCACCGCCACCGCCGTGGCCGCGCCCCCGCTGCCCCACCCGAAGCCCCCAGCCGATGCGCCCCTTCCCCCCAGCAAGCAGGCGTCGGGGGTGCTTCCCCCGAACGTCTCGCCCTTCAGCTTGGAAGGCTCCACAGCCTCCGGCGCCACCGGCTCCGCATTCGCCGTGTCCAGCGTCGTCACCGGCGCCAGCACAGCCACCACCTTCGCAACCAACCCTAGCTCCGCAGGCGTCAACGGCACCACCGTCGCGCCGCCGCCGCCGCCGCCGCCGCCACCGTCGCGCCAATCACCGTCACCCAGGTCCTCCTTGAGGAGCGCGAGCGGCGCTCCAGGCCGCCTCCGACCCTGTCCCCCGCAGATCAGACCATGTCGCGAGAAGGCTCCACCCCGTCCCCGCTGCCCCTGCTGTCCCCCGGCGCTTTCGGCGGCCTGGGGACGGCGACGTTTTCGTCCACAGCCACACCCAACGGCGCGGAGGTGTTTGCGCGGGCAAGGTCGTCACACGCCGTGGGCGGCCCGGGGCCGGTGGCGGAGGCGATACAGGAGGTGCTTGAGATCGCGCGAGATGCCATGGGCATGGACGATGCAGACGCGGTGGTGCCCCCGCAACGGCCTAGCCCGCTGCTGCTGCAGGCGCAGCGGCAGTCCATGGTCCGCGGTGCGTGGGACCTCTCCGCCATCGCGGCGGCGGAGGCGGCGCATGAGCGGTACCAGCAGCAGCAACAGCAGCAGCAGCAGCAGTTCCCGAGGCTGGGACGGAGGACGGACTCGGTGATGCTCGGGCCAACGGCGTCGGTTCCGATACTAAAGCCGAGCTTTTCACCCTTTGCCACCACCGCTGGCGGCGGTGGCGGCGGCGGCGGCGACAGCTCGTCGCTAGGGCTATTGCGGCCCGGGAGGTCCGTTGTGCCGGCGACGAGCCCCTACAGCGGCGCCAGCGCGCCCCAGGGTGCGATGTCGACACCCGTGGAGACCGGCGCCGGGGCGTGGGCCGGCCTGGGGCCGTGGGCCGGGACCGGGGCGGCCGGGGGCCTGCCACTGATGGGCGCCACGCGGGAGTTTCCAGAGGAGGAGGAGGGGGAGGGGGAGGGGGAGCAGGATGACTTCGAATCGGAGTCGGAGGACGAAGAAGAGGAGGGGGAGGAGGGCGCGGAGGGCAAGGTGCCGCTGGACATGTCCCCGGCGCCCACGCTGGATGACGACATACTGCACGCGCTGCAGGTGAGGGTCTCGTTTGGTGTGGGTCAAGCGACATGCTGTGCCACACATCTGCGCTCACGCCTAGCTACGGTGAATCGCATTAGTGCTTTCTTGCCGTATCCTCACACATGTGACCTGCTTTAAAACTGTTGATATGCACAGGTTGAGGACCAGGAGGATTTGCGGCAGCAGCAGCAGGAGCTCGCCGCGGCGGCAGTGGCGGCGGGCGGGGCTGACGGCGCCGCGTCCATGGCGGTGGCGGCGCTGGGCAAGGTGGCGGCGGGGCCGCTGCCGCCGCTGGTGTTCGTGGGGCACTGCCGCAGCGGCAAGCCGCGCGTGGTGCTGACGGTGCGGTGGGAGACGCTTAGCGTGCTGGAGGCGGCGCAGCGGATGCACGGCCTGCCGCAGCACGTGGCGCAGACGTGTACGGCGATGCTGTCGGAGCCGGGGGGGCTGTTCCTGGACGTCAAGAGCGCCTTTTCCAAGGCGGTGCACCTGAGGCAGTTCGCGTCTACGCTGGCAGGCATCGGCGTGCATGTCAAGGTGGGTATGTTGCACGGGTGCAAGGTGATGACGGGCAGCATACCGGTAGAAGTGTGGCGGAGTCGAGGGCTAAAGTAGGGCGCAATGTTGGGGCGTTGCATGTGGCGACGTGAGGGCAAAAGCGCGGCGGTGTTACTGTATCAGAACAAGGGACTCAGTGCTAGGGAGGCCGTGCTCGTCAGCAGGTCAGTCGTGCTAGGAAGGCATGCCAAGGGAGGCAATGGTAAGCCTGGTCTGCACTCCGACGGTCGCTTGGTCGTCGCTTCCCACGCAAAGGCAAGCGCCGGCACTGGGTGGCTTGTACGAAGGGGGGCGGGGAGGTGAGCGGAGGGATGTATGGGCTGTAGGCGCCAGTTAGCATGGTCTAGGGACGTGCCCGGAGCACTGGACTTAACTTGTGTACAGCGACGCAGTGTCAGTGCACGGCTGTGCCGCCTGCACTGTGTGGCGCGCGCTGATCCCTGCTTGCGTGCGGAATGATGGCAAAACCCCTCCTGCGATGCCGCGCTTGACAGGCCCTCCTGCCCTGGTGTCGCAGGCCATCTGCAGCTTCGCGCCCAGGCAGATCGACTTCGACGACGACCACGCCACCGCCCCGGCAGACTACGCCCAGGTGCGGACGGACTTCGTTGTGCATTGCCGCGGATAGGGATGACGAGTTCCACTAAGGCGACGTGCTGCAACGATGCCCTGCCCGCCAACGTCACCGTGCGAGACACCGACTACGCACGCCTTGCTTTGTCAACTGCGGCCCTTTCCCACACGCCCCCGCCCCACGGTGACGCCCAGGCCCTGGCCGCCATCTCCCGCGAGCGCGGCAAGCGGCGGGGCAACCGCTCCTCGCTGGCCTACGGCCCTGCCATCCACGAAGCCGGCAAGCACGGCAACTTCAGCCTCATGCCCCGTGGGTCGCACAGCCTCATACCAGGAGGCCAACACAGCATCATCGCCGTGGGGCACCACAGCCTCCTGGCCGCCCGGCCCAGCCTCATGTCCGGCCCCGGCGGCGCGCCGCCCCGTCACATCACCGTGCCCCCACACCCGGGGCTGTCCCTGCCCGGCCATGCGCCGCGCACGTGGGATGCTGTGCTCTTCTTCCACGGGCTGAACGGGCTGGAGCTGGCGTGCGAAGCGGGGCGCGTGCCGCCCGGCACGTGTGTGTTGTTCAACGGCGCGTCGATGCTGCTGGATGACCCGGGGCAGATGGTGGGCGCAGGGGTGAAGGCCAAGGAGGTGGAGCTGGTGCCGACGGGGACTGGGGGAAATCAGGGGGAGGAGGGGTTGCGGGAGGGGGAGGGGGAGGGGGAGGAACGAGAAGAGACGGCGAGCGAAGGGCGGGAAGAGGAGGGTAGCAGAGGAGGGAAGGAGGGCGGGCAGCGGCCGGCGCCGCGCGGGGCGGTGGGCGGCAGGAGCGTGAAGGGGGTTGGGGGTATGAGCCGCAAGGGGACGGGCGTGAGTGGGGCGGGCGCGGCGGCGGCGGATGGGCTGGACCTGCCGCCCATGGTGGACCGGGAGGCGTGGCGGAGGTACATGGTGGTGGTCACCATATTCAAGATATACGGTGGGTACGGGATACCGTACGGGGCGCTGTCGCCGGGAGCGCTGCCGGCCGAGGGCAGGGGCAACTGGATCCGCTAAAAGGGCATGCAAGCTTTTGAAATGGGGCTGCACATGTTATAGCTGAGGCCGCCAGGCGCAAATGACAGCTGAGATGAGCTTCTGACTGGGTTTTTGGGGAGATGGAACCCCCAGGCCACGCAGGGCGCACGGGTTGTGCCGCCTGCTCCTCTTGTCAGCATTGGACCACAGCCTTTCACGGCCACGCTCCTGCGAATGTGGCACCTACGCGGCAGCTCACAGCGTGCCCCGACTCCGCCGCTCGGTCCCTCCCCTGCCCCCCAGGTGGCATCTACGTGCAGGAGCCCGACTGCGGCCCCGCGGCGCTGGACTCGCTGGTGGAGCTGACCAACACGCACACGGACTACCTGCCGCTGGGTAGGGATGTGCTGGGAAAGTGCCCGGATCTGCCTAAGAGTAGCTGCTTTGTGGCAGGTTACACCCAAACCCGCCGATTGTAGTGACGAAGCGCGGGGCAGAGCAGGGTTGCGCTGGGGCAGGCCCAGAGGTCGTGGAGAGTGGTTTTTGGTGTGGTGTGGGGAGGGCGGTTCTGGCGACAGCACCTGTCATGTGGCCCTCGCGCCAAAAGGACCCCAGGGAGGACGTATGTACACCTTAGCATGCCACCCGTACACCTGATCCACGGCCCTTGTTACTCTGTCCAGGCTTCGCGTACGGGCACCTGGGCGGCAAGATGGTGGCGGTGTCGGGGCACATGGGGCGCGGCATGGCGGCGCAGCAGATCCTGGAGGAGCTGGCCAGCAGGAAGGAGCTGGGGAACAAGGTGCGGGGAGGGGTCAACAATAGAAGTCATCGAGGCCCGAGTCGGGTTTATGGGGGTGCAGTCTGCCCGGGCGCGGATAAGGGAGTGCGCCAGGCGCAGGCACGCTTGCCAAGTCTTTGTGTCTCGATACGGTCCTTCCATGCGATATCCCCTTCTGGACCATGGACGGAGGAGTTGACAGGGAGGCACGTGCTCGTGTCCTACTTGCAGGTCCGGCGCTGGATCACCGAGGGCGTGCACGTGGGCGCCTCGGACCAGGTTTACATGTCGTGGGGCAGGAGGCTGCTCACCAGCACCGAGTTCATGGTGAGCCACGGGGCTGGGAGCGTGCGGGTCTGGGATGCGGGGCAACGCGTAGAACGCGAGGGAACCGTGTACAGGCTACAGACCACAGACTACAGTAGACAGCCTTCAGACTACTGTAAGGCGTGAGCAGCCGCCTCGGAGACGAGAGAAGATTGGATTTTGGCTCCGTTCACCACGCGTTTTGCTCCGTGGCTCCTAGACCTGGACACACGCCACTTGCAAGCCGCCCGACCCGCTGGGTCAGATGCATAGAGTCAACTGTGACGGGGCCACATAACGCTTCGCACCCATCCCACCATGCCCAACCCCACGCTACCCCACCTTGGTCTGCAACACTGCGGTAGCGTACACGTTGTGCGAGGGCTGGCTCCGGCGACGCGCACACACTGAGCTCGCTGAGCCTGCCCCCACCCATGAACACTCCAACCAGCGCA
>QAXN01000290.1:6290-47668 GCA_004335795.1 Chlamydomonas sp. 3222 | reverse complement strand
GGGCCAGGAAGGCAGGCGGGGAGGGGGGAGGGAGGGGTTGGGGTGGGGTGCCGGAGGCGGGGGGTGCAGGGGTTGGCAGGGCGTCCGGAGCAGGGGCCGGGGCGTCGGGACACGCTTGCACGGTGTTGCGGATGAGCAGGGCGTGTGAAGGGGCACGGCTTGCGATTGGGACCGACGGCGGCGTCAGGACGCGGCACAGCTTACATGCGGCCTGCCACTGTGCACAAGCGGGAGCGAGGACCAGGGAGGTAGGGCAGCGCAGGGCAGGGTAGCGGCTCAGAGCACCTGCCGACCGTGTTGGCCCAGGTGCGTCAGGAGCGTCAGGTGGGGGGCACATCAGCCAGGAGACTACGGCAAGAGACTACCCGGTCAGGTGCGCTGCTGCCGACAGCTGTTCGCTTACGGTTGACGGCGAAGATGTCGAGCCACACGTACACCTCCTCCTCCTGTTCCTCCTCCTCCTGCTCCTGCTCCGCCTGGCGACGCTGGTGCCCCGCCTCTTCCTGGCACTCCGCAACCCCCTCCCCACCGCCGCCACCGCCGCTGCCACCACCGCCCCCTCGCCGCCCCCTGGCCTCCAGGTGCTGCACCAGCGGCGCCACCAGCTGCCCCTTGAAGCGGCAGCCCCAGCGGTGCGACACGAAGAACGCGGCTCGCCCCACCGCTCGGGGGTCTGCGGGTCGCCCCAGGTCCACGTACCGGCAGCGGGACGACAGCGTGGCGGGCTTGACCAGCAGCTCCGTAACGTCGGCAGTGGTGTAGTGCTCCGGAACCGTCTGCCGTGGGGGGGGCCAGGGGAAGAGCGGGCATAGCAGGGCCCACAGACGGATAGCGGCGTGCACGCGGGTTTTATCAGGATGGCCGTGCAGCACATGCAAGTATCCAGAGATGCTGTTTGGGGCAGCGGGCTGCCGATTGGTATGCGGTTGTGGGCGAGCACGGGCATGGTGTGCTGTGTGCTGCAGGCGGCCTGGGCCTGTGCCCAGCTGCTTGCAGGCTCCAGCTGCTGGTGATTGCGCCCACCTGGGCGAACTCTTGCAGCCACGACAGCGAGACGGCGCAGTCCCACACCGGCGCAGCCTGGGGCTGGCGGAGGGTGAGGGATTGGGTTGGGGTAGGGAGGTGTGGCGTGTGGGAGGGGCGCGGGCAGCATGTGGGCGGGGGCAGGAACGGCACATGCGCTGCAGCTGGCGTGTGGCGTACAGCTGCCTGCAGAGTTTCAGTCCAAGCCAGCGTGCTGTTGCAACACACATCGCACGGTGTATTAGCAGGTACAGGGAGGCAGGTGCCATTAGGGCGCCAGGGCGCCAGCATGTTGCCAACTGGCGCAGGGGCAGTCGATGCAACGCGTCTCACGTCAGCCAGGCAGGCTGGGTCCTGGCGCGGCCCCGGTGGCGGTTGCTGCAGCTCCGGCTGCTCCGTTTCAGGAGCTTCAGGTTTCGCAGCCTGCTTGACTGCTCCTGTGCCATCACTACAAGGTAGCTCTGCAGGTTTGACGTGTTGCTCCTGTTTGGCCGTGAGAACTGGCGTCATGCCCTGGCCATTGCTGGGAGTACTCGCACCGCAACCCATTTTTGCGAAGCTATAATCACGACCACGACCTTCCATCCGTTGGTCTAAGCTATAGAGTTGTGGTACTATAAGCCCGGCTCGCGCTTGCCAGTCACTCTTTCTATAAGCATTTGAACACTCGAGTCAACACCCCAAGGAGCGATGCTCTATGATGCAATATGAAACTGAGAAGATGTTCTCACCCAGGATTGACAGGTTCCCATCGTGCGTTAGGTGTGGAACTGGGCGCGGGACCTCCCTTGACATGCCCCTCGTTACTGCAGGGTCTGGACTGCACTTGAGGGACGTGCGGTGACCCAGTCAGGCGAAGCAAATGGACTAGCGAGCGTATCAGTGTACCGAGAAGGAAAGGCGTCAGCACTCAGCAGGGGTCCCTGGGACCAGGCAGGCAGGCATCACGCAGACGGTCCCTGGGACCAGGGGACCAGCACAAGACAGTAGCACGGGTGTAAGCGTGAACTTGCCCCGGACAGCAAATTACACATCGCTAAAGCGTTTCATGCGTCATCCTTATGGCCCCCTTAGCTCTCCAAACGCGCCCTACTGGGCCGGTAACTGCAACTGTCGAAGGCTACCGGCCCGTACCTGGGCTCCCTAGCACTGGCAGCGTCAATGCAGGAGGGCTCCCTCGTGATACCGGTGTGCGAACAGTGGCATCCTCCGGTTGATGGAGTTACAGGCTAAAAACGCAGTTTGCACCACGCCTGCTTGTCCAGTCACGTTTGCACTCGACGTCCGGCCACAAACTACCGTAGGCTCCCCCGCCTGCTGCGCTATGCATGCCCCCCAGCCTGTGGTTTAATTACGGTACCGTAACACGTACGACCCAAATCTTCACCCTCAAAGTGCAACGGTTTGCTTAGCACAAGTAACCAGCTCGCAGATGCGCACGTGCGGTGACGACACCGTACAGCCATGTACGCCAGGATTGGGGACACTGCGGCCATCGGGGCCCACGGCCACCGGGCTCCACCGTCCACGCGTGGCCGTACGGCCGGTGGTCCAGGCGTCCAGGGCCCTCCCGCCGCCTGCTCCCCTGGTCCCCTGGACAGTGGCCACCCCGGTGAACCAACAAGCGGCGGCTGGGACGCTCAGCACACCCTCAATACACTCATCCTGCGACATCAACTTCGTACCAGTACGCAGCTGGCCCTGAGAAAGTGAGGATGACCTGGAACGCTGCTACAGTGCGCGGCTCCAAGGTCCAAGCAACTGTCCAACACAGGGGTCCATCCTGGTCCAACAGTGACCAGCAACACACCGAGCTAAAGGTTCCCTTCCAGAAAGGAAGGGCTACAAACAATACTTTTAATGCCAAAATCGTACAGGGGCATGCGGGGCAGTGCAGGCCGCATTCTCTGATATGCTACACCTGCCGTGGCACATGCACGCACGAGCTGGGCCCCATGCATGTTTCACCGGTGCAGCTCCCACCTATGCCTAATGAAGATCCTCGTGCGTGACACTGCTGGCATAGGGCACGTGCCCCAATTTGAGCACTCCGCTTTGCCGCGCGGCTCCACACCTTCCCTGAACACCCCGCGGAGACCCACCATATGCGACATGGTCCGCCACCGCCACCTGCCGCGACACATGGCTGCGAGTTGGCCGTAAATGCACCACATCTTACACCACGAGAACATGCTGATGAACACATGTAGGGCCCTGTTTGACCCCTGGCCTGCCCCAGCTAGCACACCGTTGCCAAGCACGGCAGATGCACAGGGAGGAATCTGGGGGCCCCCTGAGCGAGATCGAAGCCCATGTACTGCCCCAGACCGTCCTGCCCTGTCCAGACAACCCCTCCACGCCGCCGCACCCTCTTGTCTCACACCCGGCATAGCTTGCCTGCAACGGGCTCTCGCGGTGTGGCGGCTAAGCCCCTAGCCGCTTGGTGGGCGTCGCCTGCACTGCTAACAGGCCTGACACATTGTGGACCCCCCCGGCGTACTATACATTGTCTGGCTCATTCACAGATGCCCCACCCCCACGCCAGCCAGCACCCCTGTTCGGTTCACGGGGCTCCTTGGCACCTGCCCGCAGGCCGCCTCTGCCGAGCCGGCAGCAGCTACATGCAGCGGCACGCAGTTGCCCTGTACCCAACGCGGCGCCACCTCCAGGGCGCTGGTCCCTGGCCCCGGCCCTCACAGCAGCTTGCCCCCAGCCAGCCGCACGAAGACCTGGCGACAGGCCTCCGCGTCATCAACCGCCTTGCTGCCCGTGCGGTGCATGGGCTTCAAGGTCAGCTGCTCCACGGCCTGTGCGAGGTTGACGTTTCGGTAGCCGCCATTGCGCTCCTGCGGGCGTCGGGGGCGCCGGTGCACGTCAGCACACACTCACGCAAGCTGCGCAGCTACGTACAGCCCTTACGCGGTGTGGTTGGGGTCCCTGGCCTGGTAGTGCGCTAGAGATGCGTGATGCAGGGTGCCGACCTAGAGCGCTTTCGTGACCCTTCCAGCTGTAGCGCACATGCGCACTCATGCCTTCTGGCGTACTCCCACACCTACCGTCGTGCTGTTAGGCCTGCCGTACACGCACAGCTGCCCGGCTCCAACACCCCTACACCCACCTTGGCCGCTTGTCAATGGTCGCTAGACATGCTCCTTGCTTCGGCCCTGCAACTAGTACTTGCCTCGTTACATGCTACTGTGACGCCGCAACTGCATCCGCACCCACCTTGACCGCCCGCATGGCGCAGAAGGTGGCCATGCCCTCCACGAAGCGGATGTCGTCCAGCCGCCCCAGCCTGGGGCCGTGGAGGATGGAGGAGACATACGCTGTTGTGGCACGCATCTTTAGAGCGTCAATCACATACCCATACACGACTCCACAAACTTATGCTGTCCATGTTCTGGGCACGAGCGCACCCCTGCAATATGTTCATACCGCTTGAACCACGAGGGGGTGCCCGCAAGAACTTGCTGCCCTGCTTGGCGCCGTGCGCGTTTGTAGCAGCTTCCCCACGTGCCGTGTGTCCCGTCCCCTGACCGTGGCTGTCGTGACCCACTCCCCAAACACCACCTGGACCTGGACATGCGCTTAGCCTGGCTTAGCCCGCCCACCTAAGCAGTTCGCCGAGCACCACCCTCATGTGGAAGCCCAGGTTGTACGCCACCAGCACGCGGCAGCCCTGGAGCGCGGGTGGGAGGGGATTAGGCGGCAGGATAACATACGACGGGGATGGGAGAGGGAGAGGCGGATGTGGTATACTTGGCAGCGCACATGCATAAACAGGGATAGTGCGGACGCGCGTCAGCCTGGGGGTGCTGGACCTATCGACGTGCCTTGTACTTGACGGCCGTGATGCAAGGAGGCCCAACGAACGAGGTAACCCAGCCGCCCAACCGCGCGCGGGCCCACCCACCCTTGCGGCCTGCACCAGCCGAGAAAGCGCCTCGCCCACGGGGGTGCCCTCCTGCGGGGCCGCAGGGAAGGGCACCAGGCTGTTGCAGTGGGTGGTGCTCCGGCGCCGGGCGGCCACATGGTGGGCGTTCCTGGCTACCACCAGCAAACGCTATCCCGCTCCGCTTACCTTCTTTCCTTAACACAAGTCCATCTTAGCCCGGTCCACCACACCAGTAGACAACCCATCAGCCATGTCGCCCCGGGCAACGCAGTCCTCAGCGCTGTTGCTGCGCCCTTTCCATCAAGCTATCCTGGCCATCCTGGCCGCTAAACACAGGGACACGTGTTCATCTTGATCATGCAACTGCATTTCTCCACACAGTTTGCTGCTACCGGTACACAGCTTCCCTGGCCTAACACAGGCTGCCCTGCGTGTTGCAGACGCACCTTCATGGCCTTCTCGTTGGTGATGTGGTGGATCTGGGTGGCGGCCGCAGGGATCGAAAACCCGTCGGGCCGCACCAGCACCGCCCCCCTGTCCAGCACCTCCATGCCCGGCGCCGGGCCCAGCACCTGCCACGCCACCGCCACCAGCCGGCACGTGGCGTAGGCAGGGAGGCACTCGTACCGCGTGGGGGTCCACGGCTCGACGGCCCTGGTGATTGTCGTGGGTGAGGGTATTGGATGAGTTCGTGATGTGAGGGCACAGCAAGGTTACGGCCAGAGTCCAAAAGGGGTTCCGGCACCTGGCGTGCCGTGTGCCAATCGCTGGGCAACTGACGCCACCAGTCGGACGCAGCCAGCTTGCTTCAAGACCACGCCTTGCCTACGCGCCGAGACTGTAGCATTCAAGGCATGAGTACGGTACGAACACTCCTAGGCATGCTCGTGACCGGTATCCTGCACCCTTGCTGCCACCCACCAGGGCAGTCCGGTGGTCTCCGTGTCCAGCACCAGGGAGCGCTCTGCTGGGCCGGGGAGGCAGCCCCACTCCGGCTCCTGCGCAATCAGCTCCATCCAGCTGGCAGCGCCGGGGACCCCGCGGATGCATGCATCGTGCACCATCGCCAGGCGGGCGGCCAGCACGGCTGGGTCATCGTCGTGTGGTGATGGCTGCGGCGTCATGCAGACGACGCGCACCCGGCCCAGCTGCTGGATGTCGGGACGGCGCTTAGCCTTCTTCGGCTTCCCGTTGCGCCCCAAACGCAGCGCCGCCCGCAGGAGGGCGCCCCGGTCGCCTGCAGGCTCTGATGGCGTGCCGGGTCCTACCGGCCCTCGGGGACTGTCGAGCTCTAAGTTGCAGGCTTTGGGCTCTGCCGTAACGTCTCCGCCGTGGCGTGGCGCGGTTTTGACAGGTGGCGTGGTTTTGACAGCGGCAGCTGCCTTTTTGGCTCGCTTTCTGTCCTGAATTACAATCAGCCCCTTTGTTTGAATCTGAGTCTTCTGCTCCGTGTTAGGGAAATCCGTTGGGCGTGCGACGTTTTTACGACGCCGGGCCTTCTCTTCCGTAGTTCCTGAAGACTCTTTACGTTTAACCATGGTTACACAGTGTGTAAGCGCTGGCAGACGTGGACGCGGAGCCCTGGAGAATTGTGGGTCCCGCGGTTAAGGAACTGCGCTGCGCCGAGCACGCTGTCTTGGATTGGGCGGCACCTACTAAAACTAAGAAACAACTTTTCTCTGGAGGCTCCGATAATGCACGGCCCGTCGGCCCGGACAGGACAGGACAGTCTGGGTTCGTTCCGTGTCCGTACGGCAGTAACGCGGCGGGCGCTGGCTCATGATCTCTACATCGTAGCAATTTCCGCCTGCTGTCTCTCCTTGGTGACAAGCGTAATGTCCTCCTTTTTCGTCCTATACGCAACACGTACACAGAATGAACGACAGGGGCTTCTCGAGCTGGGGCTGGCGGAAGGTAGTAGAAGGATGCGGTGAGGGGAGGGGAGGTACAAACGCATGTTCCAAGGCAATGTTAAGAGCTCCAGACGCTAGACTGTACCGCGATGGCATGTGCGGTTGCGGTGGGGCTGGCGGAAGGTTGTGCTTAGACTGATCCCCCTTTTGTTTTTCTTCGTGAGACGGTTACAGGGACTGTTGATGCTGTTGATCCTCCTCAAGGGAAGGCCAGGTAAAATGACTCATGTGTCATGTCCTATAAAGGACTAAGACTGCTGGGCAAAGGAAAGCTATCCTGAGTTCACCGCATGACGTCTCAACTCTCAAGGCGACCGAGTATTGGCATATGGGCCGCCACAGCCGCCTGCCAGGTGCAGCACATTCTCTTCGTTGTTCCGCACGCGTGCAATGCAGCAGCCAGCAGGACCCTGCCAAGTGTTCTGTGAGGCCAGGTGAGGCTGGGAGTCAACCTGGCGTCAACTGCCCTCCCATGCCCCGAGAGCCTTCCTTCCAAGCATGCTGTACCGGTACACCTTCCCGCAAGGCTCGCCGTACGGTACAACCTGCTGCACCTTCTGACGGAGATCCAGCCAGGCGCAGAAATTTTGCTAGCGAACGTATGAGCGTACATGAGTAGGAAAGGCAGTGGGCACGTGCAGGCACGAGACCCCGGGACCCGCAGAAGACAGCAAGGACAACGGGTGTAACTTGACCCCGACCCCGACAGCAAGCTACACGTGCTCAAAAGCGTTTCATGGTTCTGTGTGTCTTTTGACGGCCCCTTGGCTCTCGGGCTGCACGCTGTCCGGACGCGCCCATTGGGCCCGTAACTGAAATTGTAAGATGCTACCGGCCAGGATGGCACCGGCGGGATGGCACCGGCAGCGTCACTGTAGGAAGGGGAGCTCCCTTGGTAGTGCACGAACAATGGCATCCTCCAGGTTTGAGTTACAGGGTTAGGGACCACAGGCACCACGCCTGCTAGTCCCGTGACGTCTGCATTTACCGAAGGTCCAGCGAGCACCTACCGCATGCTCCCACGCGTGCAGCGCTGTGCATGGCCCCGAGCCGGCCTTCTGCCGCCTGCATGGCCTGTCAACACACTTGTCGGAAAACCGTTACCACCAGACGCAACCCGACGGGCGCTACAGGCGCCACACGCGCCTTCGCAATCCGCCTGCCGTCATCGGCCTGGCCCCCGCATGCCGCACGCACCGCCGCGGCATCCCTGCCAGTACGGTACACTCTGCCATTGGGTCACTGCTCACTGGCCACCTCGCCCGCCACCCCACACGGGGCTCATCACGTCCATTCGCAACACAAGCACTCAAGTTTTAACCGCCGTGCGCCAAGTTCCAACGGACAGGGTGCAGCATCTCCATCGCTGCCCGTCACCGGCAGCAGCAGGACCCAGGGCACAAGTACCCCTGTGCTATTCGTGGGCAGGTGCACATCACCACGTGTGCAGCCCCAGGCCCCCACGCGTCTGTACCCATGCAGTCAAGCTTTGAGTAATATCAGTAGTGTAGTCAATGTAACAAAATGGAGGCACGACTCTCTCACCGCCGTGGGTGCCGCTCGGCACCCGGCCGGCCCCTCCTGTGTGTCGCTCAGTGTATTCCTTCTTCATCGCCCCCGGGATCACGCCCTGACACGTACCGGATCTTCCGGGCGACAGCGCCCCCGAGCTCAAACACCTTCCCGCGCCCTGCCACCAGGCGCCCGATAAAATGCTGCAACATTCTTCGTCAACAATATTGTACATCAGCCGACTGCCGATACATCCGTCGCCGACCCGCTAATTGTCCACAAGCCAGCAACTCACGTCACAGTCCTAGGCCCCAGTCGATGCCTGAGCACCCACGCCCCCTCCGCCGCCCTCCCTCCCTTACTGCAGGTGTGCCGGCCAACCGTGGCGCACCTCCTCTCCTCCCAATGCGCAATATCAAGTCTGGCTGAGGCGTGCGGGCCCGCATGCCGCCCGCGGGGCGCAACGAACCCACTTCGGGCGCCCCCAACAACTGCCTGCACGAATGCATTCCGCCCCCATCCAACCCCGCCCTTCTGTAGCCCCAGCAGCTCCGCTGGGAGGACACCGAATGCTGGGAGCACCGCCACTCAACCTACACTGCATGCTGACACCACGCTGCGACACATGTAGGAAGACTCTAGCTTTCCTCGCACTCTCCTAAACGAAAACGAACCGTAACGAGAAGCACACAGCCGGCCGCGGCCCGCTGCGCAGGCTTGCAGGACCAAACCCAACCCTCCGCCGTCCAGCCCCTCCGGTACAGTCACACAGTCAGGCAAGTTGATAGATGCTCTCTAAATACGCCATCACATAATCCTTTCGCTGCTGTAAGCCGCTCACCGGAGGCACTGGAAAGATGCTGAGCGCCCGCAAGGCTAGCCTGCAAGCGGCGCCTCGCCAATCGCCTGCCGGCAGCTGCTGCACGTCAGAGATGTGGCGGCAACACACCGCCAACCCCACAGGCGCTGCACCCTTCAGCCGAATTAAGCAGGCGTTACAACGTCTGGCGCGCGGCCGCCGCCGCCGTCCCCTGCTCCGCCGCGCCCGCCGCCAGCACGCCGTTCACCACCAGCGCCGGCCCGGAAGCCACCACCGCGCTGCTGCTGCTGCCGGCGCTGCTCGCACTGCCGTTCACCGCCGCTGCCGCCGCCGCGCTCGCTGCCGCTGCTGCCGCCGCCGCCGCCGCTGCGCCACTCCCCGCCAGGCCCCGCCGTGCGCGCGCCAGGTGCGGCCTGGCGCGCTCCGTTGCCGCCTCCATGTGCTCCGCGAAGGAGCCCAGGTCGAAGAAGTTGGCGCGAGCGCGGGGCGAGTTCACCACCAGAATGTTGGGCTCCCCTGCACGATGGGAAACGAGCCAGGTGGTAAAGGCCATGCCTGGTCGGAAGCGTACCGCAGCTCCGGGATGAAGCTAGCCTAGCCGCTGGCTGCTGTACGACAAGTTGACCGAACGCGGCTGAGGACCACCCAGCCGCCTAGCCCAGCGATGTGAGCCGCCTTGCATCGTCCAAATCCGTCCCAGTCACGCACAGTACAACAAACAACCTTGCCGCGACGATGGGGCCTGGGTTGTCCTGTACTAGCTGTAAAACGTGTGCCGACCCGTCCGAGCCTATCTGCCGTAGCATAGCTCGTGTCCGGGGCCCGCCGATACACCGCTGGCCCGTCCTCCCATTCACCCGTGGGGCCACCCCACGACACGTCCATGGCCCACGGCGCCAGGTTGTCCCTGCCGCTGGCCCCAACGGAGCACCCTCTGCCCCGCCCGGCGCGCTGTTCTAGCTCATGCACCCACCCGTGGCCCAGGCGTCGTCGAAGCCGCTGAAGGGCGAGCTGCGGTCGATCACGTGCACCAGGCAGGGGGGCGGCCGGACGACAGAGCCGCCAGCAGCCTGCGGGGATGGGCGCGGGGCAGGCAGCCACGTCAAAGGCGAAGTGACAAGGGGTACGACAGCGGCCGTTCGCACGCTTGCAGCAACGGCGCAGTACGTCTCTGGAACTGTCGGCATCATGAACCGGCGGGAGGCGCAAGCCAAATGCGTTGTTGGAGTGATGGGTCAAGCCGCAACAGCAGTTGTGAAGCGGCTCATTCTTTGCACCGTCCATTGAGGTTCGTCGGATGGTAGGCCGCGGCTGCAGTGCTGCCCTGAGATTGGCGCCATGAAGCGGCCTTGAAAATGGGTCGCCCCCTGTTCTGGTCCAGTTGCCCGCACCCACCAGCATCTGCCTCCGCCGCCTGTCCCGCCACGCCTTGAGCCCTATCCGGTCCGCCACGCCCCCATCCTTTAGCGGGCCCAGGCGTCCGGAGGGGCCTGCGGGGGGTGGGGCAGGTGTGTTGGTGGGGCTGCGGCTGGCCTGGGCGCGCATGCCAGGTACTGAAAAACCGATGCATTGTGTTGCAAGGTACATAGCGGCGTCAGCCTAATGTGCCCCAGCGTTCGGTGCAACGGCCATGCAGCGTGCACAGCTCCAGCCGCACACGCTATGTCTCTAACCATCGCAGCCCGGCTGTGTGCTGCGATGCTCCTCCACTTCCACGCAAGCGCTAAATAGCGCCTGGGCTTCAGAGGCGCCTGTGGTCGGACTTCCCGTCGCGTTCCACCACCAACCAGTTCCTCCTCACCCCAAGCTGTTGTGGGGCCGTCCACCGCTCCCTCTTCCACTCACCCGGCACCTCGACGCTCTCGAAGATGAAGGGAATGGCCGCGCTGGCCGCCACCGCCTCCGGCAGCGGCCCGCTGTCGATGAGCACGTGCTCCCCGTCCGCCGTGACCACGCCCACCGCGAACTCCCGCTCCAGCTCCTCGAAGGTGGGCGGCAGCAGCTCCCGCAGCCGCTCCACCACGCCCTCCAGGCTCAGCACGCCGCCCTGCCACGGTGCAAGCGAGGGGCGCAGCAGCGAGGCGGGGGCCTGCTGAGACAGGTGCCGGGCGACCTGAGAGGGACGGGAAAGGGGACAGGCAGGTCTTAACAGGGCAGGGACGGGTAAAGACTAGTCAGGCATCGGGATGGCACTGCATCAGGCACGGGGTGTGCGGCCTGCGCGCCGACGGCGTACCTCCATGGGCGTGTACCCCGCGCAGTACAGGCTGCCGGTGAGGGCACCCGCGCTGGTGCCCATGACGCCGCCCACAGGAAGCCCAGTCTGCGGGAGGACCCGGGCACAAAGCTGTAAAGGCGCTGGTGGGCGTGTTGGCGTCCGTGGGGGGCCATAGAGGGGGAGGTCGAACGTTCTTGACCGTTTCCACCAGCAGCAAACGCCCACCACCACAAATGACGACCCGAATGGCCTACCTCCTCAACGGCCCGTAGGAAGCCGGCATGATTCGCGAAGGCTAGGAAGCCCGAAGACAGAACCACATCGAACGCCTCGTGGTTTGGAGCTGCAATAATCAAGACGCCACATGATGTTGTTCAAATGTCATGTCAAACTGTCAGTAGGTCCTTTACGCGAAGGCGTATACCATACGGGGCGGTGGTGCACTGATCGCTATTGCCAGGGTCGACCGCTCAATGGGCTGCAATGAAGAGTGCATGACTCTTCATATACATTTGAGGCTTTACTAGGAAGTAATGTGAGCGAGTCGGTCCACCAAAGGCGTTGCGCGCTTTCCCTACCTGCGCGCGGGCTCTGCGGTGGCAGGGTTCGCGAAGCCGCCACACAGCACGGATGCAAGCGCGTCCTAGTCCGTGTATTTGCGCTCGTTCTACAGGTCCCTTGCCGCGTTCGCGCGCCTTGGCACCGCTGAGCGTTCATCGCGCTCAGGGACGGGCTGAGCGCTCACGTTGGGCGAACCTCAATATGGAGTGCAGAAGGTAGCCAGCAGCGCAGATAACAGTAAAAAGTCGCTATCGCGTCACCAGACCCCTAAACAGCTGTGGTCAACTGTGGTCGTTCGCAGGATAACTTAATGGCAGGACTCATAAAGCTAAAAGGTGAAATGGGCAAATATGCGTTTGACTTTGTATAGGACAGTGCCCAACTCGTCCCTCGGCAATCGGTCGGCTCCACTGGTCGGCGAGAGGTCATTCGTCCACCTCATGACACTAACGCTGCCATGACACCCGAGTGCACAATGAAGCTTTACATAGTAGCTTAGAGCATAGAGCTTTACGTCTGTGCCGGGCTCCGCTCGCGTCTGTCGGTCGCCTTGTGACGCCGGGGGCACGTGCCCCACGCGGCTCCCAAGCCCGGACCAGAGGTTGGGGCACCCCTCTAGCTCTCAACTGGCCCAGCCCCGCACTCTTCCGTCGTCTCATAAAAAGGGCCAATGTACGCATGGTGACTTCGAAAGCCAACTTACGCAACAGCTGCATAGCATGAGCACCAACAGGAGCAGGGGCCTTCTGGCAGGGGCAGGGGAGCCGCAGTGCTTAGGTAGGGAAAGGCCCTGCACAGATAAGCACCATGGCGCCATTTCACCGGCACCAAAGATCACACGCCCGTACTTAGGGCATGCGGCCAGGGTCACGGTGTCACACCACGAAATCAGGGGCGGCCAATCTGGCTGCTCCCGGCCTGCACGCATGCGCACAGCGTGTTCACACACTAAGTGGTCCCGTACAGCCACAACCTTGGCACTGCCTGCACAGCCCATCAGCTAGGCTCTGCTCTGACGTGCACGGCGCCAAGCGCCTCAAGCTCCTCTGTCCTCGGTCACAGTGCATGCCCTAGGCGCCTGACGCGCCTGGCCTGCAGTAAACCGTCACCCAACTTGCAAACCGACACGTGCATGAATCGAGAAGAATTGCCTGCAAAAATGCATCATGCCAGACGCAAAGTAGAAAAAAAATTCACACCATCTGTCCAAACGTCCTACACAGTGCTGAACCCCTTTCCCCAAGCAGCCCCGACTTGCTCCGTACCGGCCTAGAATACGGCGCCCCACAAGCACAGAGTATGAAATCGGAAAATACGAGCAACGGTCATTCTGTGTGGACCTCAATGCGCACCAATTGCACGATATGATACACACGCCCTCGACCCAGTGACGACGAGTCGAGCTGGCCTGGTGATGCATAATTCTTCGACGTGCCGCTTGCTCTTCCGTGCCCCACCCCCGCCCCCGCTTGCGTTCACGTTCACAGCTGCATATGGCGCGCCGCCCACACCCGCTCCGCCGTGAACGCGTCCAGGGAGGCAGCCAGTGCCGCAGCACGCTGCGTGGCGCCCTCGTTGACCTCCACCCCACTCCCGCAAACCCCACTCGCAGCTGCAGCCGCAACCACCACCCGAGACCCGCTGTTGCCCCCACTGGCCGCCTCCAGCTCCTTCTTTGCAGCCGCCACTCTCGCGCCCGCCACCCGCATCCTGCTACCGACGCTGCTCATTACGCTGCCGCCAGCTCGCCTGGCCACCGCCGCCACCCCCACCGCCACCGCCGCCGGCCTCCTGTGCGGAGCCAGGGCCGCCAGGTGCAGCGCCGCGCGAGACCGCGCCGCATCCAGCTGCGTGTGGAAGGCGCCCAGGTGCAGCAGGCTGGCGCGGGAGCGGGGCGAGCGCAGCACCGTGATGGAGGACTCCCCTGCACATGCACGTGCAGGTGGGGGCGGTAGTGGACGCACAGTGTGAACGGATAATGAGGGTAACACAGGTCCCACCGACATGAGCCAAGCAGGCAGGGTGGGACAGGGTAAACCGGTGCGGAGCACGTCTGATGAGCGTTGCTGGTGCTGGGCCCCGCGATGGCGGTGTGCCGCCAACGGCGACGGGATCCCTTGCCTCACTTCCCACGCTGCCCACGGTGCAAGGTTACCCCATGCAACTGATACCAGTGGGGCAGTCACTGTCCCCCCGCATGGGGTGCCCTAGAACACTCGTGGCCCCCACCCGTGGCCCAAGGCACAAGGCTGACCCAGCCACTGGCCCCAACGGAGCACCCTCTGCCCCGCCGTGACCGCAGTGCCAGCCCACCCACCCGTGGCCCAGGCGTCGTCGAAGCCGCTGAAGGGGGAGCTGCGGTCGATCACATGCACCAGGCAGGGGGGCGGCCGAAGGGGAGACCGCCCGCCGACAGCACCGCTGGCAGGGGCCTGCGGCGCCAGACAGTTTGCACTTAGCCTGAACCATGGCGCTGGCCCCTCAGCAAGTAGCGGCCCTTGGTTCAGGTAAGCACTTACGAACGGTGGCTGGTAGGATCCGAACAGCGCTACGTCAGCACCTGGTCGCTGTCTCCGCCCACCTGCATCTGCCTCCGCCGCCTGTCCCGCCACGCCTTGAGCCCTATCCGGTCCGCCACGCCCCCGTCCTTGAGCGGGCCCAGGCGCCCGGAGGAGCCTGCAGAAGAGGTCGACAACGGACAGACGTCTTCACCCCCTCCCTCGTCACTGTGGCGGGCTCGTGCAACGCGTGGTAGAGCGCGGGTCAGCGGCTAGCGGGCCCCTTCTTGCTCACCCGGCACCTCGACGCTCTCGAAGATGAAGGGAATGGCCGCGCTGGCCGCCACCGCCTCCGGCAGCGGCCCGCTGTCGATGAGCACGTGCTCCCCGTCTGCCGTGACCACGCCCACCGCGAACTCCCGCTCCAGCTCCTCGAAGGTGGGCGGCAGCAGTTCCCGCAGCCGCTCCACCACGCCCTCCAGGCTCAGCACGCCGCCCTGCCACGGCGCCAGCGAGGGCCGCAGCAGCGAGGCGGGGGCCTGCTGAGACAGGTGCCGGGCGACCTGAGAGGGACGGGAAAGGGGACAGGCAGGTCAAATGAGAGCAAGAGCGGGTAAAGACTAGCCAGGCATCGGGATAGTACTGCATCAGGCATGGGGTGTGCGGCCTGCGCGCCGACGGCTCACCTCGCTGGGCGCGTACCCCGCGCAATACAGGCTGCCGGTGAGGGCGCCCGCGCTGGTGCCCATGACGCCGCCCACGGGTAGCCCAGCCTGCGGAACACAAACCCAGTACCAACAGCGGGCTATAAACATGCACTGCAAGTATGCCAAACGTCAGGCGGTGCCGTGTGAGTGCTGTTGCGGTTGTTCCTGCCTGCCGCGGTGCCCCTGCTGTTGCGCAGCGCTGCGCTGGCGCAGCAAGATGGGTCCCCTACCCAGCTCCAACCAACCAGCAGCTTCAGCACAGGGACACTTTCCAGTCTGCACTGCCTCATCTGATGTCATCTTGCGCTGCAAAGGCGCTACACCCGATTGCGGCCTGCCCCTGCCCCCGCCTGCTACCCCGCCCCGCCGCACCTCCTCCACCGCCTGCAGGAAGCCCGCGTGCGCCGCAAAGGCCAGGAAGCCGGACGACAGGACCACGTCGTAACGGTGCGCCTGGTGCGGTTGTACAGCTGGGTACGACGGGTTGGGCCCTGCGGGCAGCGGACCAGGGGCAGGCGTGGGGGGAAGGAGATGGAGACGGGAGTGGTGTCCCGCGTGGCTGTTGCGGGCTGCTCATCAGTATGAAGAGTAGCGGCCTCTTGCAACCACGATGTAAGCTTTATTTCATAAATAAAGGCTTTTAATTGCACTGTAAGCGTTCGGACGTTTGGCGTTGTGCCGAAGCCGCCGCTGAAAAGGCGCAACTCTCACTCCTTCGGTCAACCATGACGCACCTA
This sequence comes from Chlamydomonas sp. 3222, assembly GCA_004335795.1. NCBI lineage: Eukaryota > Viridiplantae > Chlorophyta > Chlorophyceae > Chlamydomonadales > Chlamydomonadaceae > Chlamydomonas > Chlamydomonas sp. 3222. The sequence continues at coordinate 31,784 of QAXN01000290.1, read as the reverse complement.
TATAGCTTCGCGATCTGGTCTTCTGAATAACACTTGTCTCATGATCATGATGCGCCACAGCTTGTGTGCAGCCGACGGCTCTACACCTTCGGGCGCGGCAGGGTGACATCCGTGACGCCACCTCTCCGGACCAAAGCATGGGCGATCCCATGCTTGGCGCTTGATACTCTACAAAATATCTTGTTAGCTAGGGTTTGCCCTGCTCGCGTGCTAGCGTTGAGCCACCTCCGCGCTCATAGGAGCGAAGCGACTTATACACAGTTACCACCTTGCTTGAATGGTAGAAAACACCTAAATACTGTTTGTTATTCCTTTCCCTGAGCCAGGAAGAACACCGATGCTATCTGGGACTAGGCCGAACGAGGCAGGCTGGCACCATTGAATTTGCTGTGGGCGGGCGGCGAGCCCTCGACTGTAGGCGCACAGGCGGAGATAAAGACAAATAGAATATCAGCTGTTAGGGTTTTCCTGTGTGCATTCGCAAAGGTCAGGAGGCAGGCCCCACCAAGTTCGGGCCCAACGTCAGGCCCTACCGTCTCCCCTGCACCCGCGCACCCTGCAGAGGAGCTCCCCTGGCACCTTGTGGCCGTACACCAGCCTTTTGCTCCTTGGCCTGATTCCTTGCGTTGTTGCGGTTCTTTGCGTTCGAAGAGTAAGAGTGGTGCACTCAGGTGCACTCAGGGGAGCATCCGCTCCCCTGGCGCCTTGGTGAACTCGTCATGGACTCATCAGTGGCTGGACGTCTCGCACCCGCTCCCCTGTCTCGCACGCCGGACGGTACAGGTCAGCACTGTATACTGGACCCCCTGAGCTCGTGCACCCCAATGCTTTGGCTTTCAAGCGCTTCTGGCGTTCCAACAAGGTCACGCTGCAAGAACGAGAGGGCTTAAGGCAGGGACAGGGTCGCAGGGACCAGATGTACGGCGCAGACTGGACCTAGCCTAAGACCTACACCCAGCATCGCTACGCAAAAACCTGTAGATCACATCCTCTTCATTTGCATAACTAATAAGTGAATGACCGTCTCGCACCTATGGAAGCATGACTATAATACAGCCCGATGATTGGGAAGGGTTGGGCGTGCTGGACTACCCCGCATTGCATACTGCCCGATGCTTTGGAACAGGAATTGCAATATTCATCGTACACTGGAGCCTGTACCATGGGCTTGTGCATAGCCTCTCTTCGCGCACACTGTGCAATTCCCTAAGCGCCGCCCTCATCGTATCGTACCACTTATGCGTTATTAAGCTGCATCCATGGAACCCATATTGGATTCGGGAGCTGTCCGTCATGCTGGCGCAGTTGTACGCTTGGAAGGTAGGGTCGTGGAATCAGGCAGGCAAGTCAGCTGGGAGCCGCAACCCGTCGGGCATACGCCCGGCGCCACTGCCCTGTCCTCGCCCGTTGGGCCTCCTGTCATCCACCTCCACTTCAATGTACCCGTAAAGGCTTGAATGATGAATGGTCCCTGTGTCTGGAGCACCTGCGCCCTGGTCCTTGTACCCTCGCCATGTGCTTCCCGGCGCACGGCGGGCTCACCTGAGCACCCACCCCCTGCCCACCTCCACACCCCCGCGCGTCCTGCCCCGCTGCTGCCCCTGACCCCCCCACCGACCCCCATGACTGCCCCAGGTGGCTGATCTGGCCTTGCTGCGTCGCGGCGAGGCGCTGCCTCCCCTGGGCCCCTTCCTGCTGTTTGACGTGCTGGTGCTGCGGCCGGCCGAGCTGGTGCGGCCGGGGGCGGCGGCAGCGGGGGCGACGGAGGGCGCGAGGGGAGGCCTGGCAGCACAGACAGGAGCAGAAGCGGGCTGTAAGTCCAGAGCAGCACAGGACATGTCGGGTGGCCCAGAAGCAGCAGATGCCGATGGCAGCTCAGCGAGCGGGCCCGCGCAACCAAGGGTTGTCCGTGATGGTGGCTTAGACACAGGGAGGGCGAACGGCGCCTCCCACTACTGCAGCGGTGAGTGCGGGGGCACTGCTGGTGGCGAGTGCGTCAGGGCAGCACACGGCGGCTCGTTGGGCCTCAACGGCATCGCGGTGGCCGTGAGGGCCGGGGCAGTCGGCCCGCCACATGCCGGTGGCGGCCTGCACGGTGGGTGCCATGCTGGGGCCCCCCGCCACACGGGCCACGACCGGGGGCACGGTGGGGCACAGGTCAACGGCTGTGACAGCGGCGCTGGCAAGGCGCGGACGACCGGGGGGCGGGGGGCCGGGGGCGCCGTCGGGACCGCCGTGGCCCCGGCGGGGCCCTGGGCGCGACTTCGGCTGGCGGTGGCGGCTGGGGCGGGGGCTGTGACAGCGGCGCTGGCAAGGCGCGGACGACCGGGGGGCGGGGGGCCGGGGGCGCCGTCGGGACCGCCGTGGCCCCGGCGGGGCCCTGGGCGCGACTTCGGCTGGCGGTGGCGGCTGGCGCGGGGCCGGCCCGCGACTTTGCTGTGTGCTACGTGGGGTGCGAGGCGCTAAACGCCTACCTAATGAGCTGGTGGGGCCAGGGGGTGGGGGATGGATGCGTTGGTTGTGCGGGGCAGGGAGCCTCCGTGCAGGTACATTGGTCCTTGGCTCCTTGCTTGGTTGGAGGCGGTGGGAGTGGAGGCGCCACGCCATAGGCACGTCGTAGGCACGTTCGCACGGTATGGGGCGAATCCTGATTGCAACACACAAGGAAGCCCTTTTGGTCTTCACCCTGCTGGGCCGCTCCGCCCCTCCCCAACTCTCTCCCCAGGCCCACGGAGGACGTCATGGCGGCGCCCTACCTGGTCAAGGTCAGTGCACGTAAGCACAGGATGCGCGATGTGTTCCACGCAGGATACTACGTAGCATGTGCGCTGGTACTTAAGCTACCGTGGGCGTTCAGTCCCGACTTCTTCATGTATTAGCATGTGTTTGCTTGCATGTGGCCATGCTGACCGAACCGGCAGGTGCTGTAACGGTGACTGCAAGCTGTCCCTTAGCCTCCTTGGTCACCCCGCAACGCACCAGGTCCCACCCGATCCCTTGCCTCCCACCCATGCACACGCAGGTGGGGCTGAGCTGCTGCTTCGCCGCCACGCTGCTGCTGCACCTGAGCTACTTCTTCCACAGCGTGGAGATGCTGTGGTGCGCAGCCTTCGCGGCGGCGGGGCGGCTGGGCATGGCGGGGCGCTGGGCGCCGCTGTTCAACGCACCGCACGCCGCCACCGGTCCGGCGGATTTTTGGAACAAGAGGTGGGCGGGGTTGGCGGGGTGGGCTTGAACGAGGCGCAACTCCCTCGGAGTCCTGGTCCCCCGTATTGCTGGCACCATGCATTATGAGATGCTGCCCCGGTTGCCTCCCTCGTCCTCCCCCCCAGGTGGCACCAGGCGTTCCGCTGGTGGTGGGGGCGCCTGGTGTTCGTGCCGTTGAGGGCTGCGCTCAAGAGAGCGCTGCCGCCGCCCCTGCCGCCGGGTGAAGCGCACGGAGGAGATGGCGATGGGCAGCACCAGGGTGTGCAGCGGTGTAACCAGGTTGGAGCGCCAGGTCGGTTGCGGCGGAGAGGCCGTGCTGGCGGTGGCGCAGCTCGGGGGCACGCGGCGAATGGCAGCATTCAGCTTAGGGCGGTCAGCGGTCCGCGCCGGCCCGGCCCTGTGTCCCGCTGGCTGTCTCGCCACCGCGGGGCGCTGCTGCTGGGCGTTCCCACGCTGGGCGTGTTCGCCTTCTCCGCCGCCTTCCACGAGCTGCTGCTGTGGGTCAACTTCGGGGCGCCAACAGGTGAGGAGGTGGCGGGGGAGAGCGTATTGCGGGGAAGGGTGTGCGTGCGGCTGTGGGGGTGGTGGATGGTGGCCGCAGGGTTTGAAGTGCGTGCATTGCGCCGGCCTTGTGGAGCGTTAAGCAGTGCTCAAGCTTGGCCTGGTGCACAAACGGGTATGCCTCCTTTGGTCCCGAGCCCTGTCCCACGAAGTTCGTGAGGCCCTCAACACACTGTGCCTCGACCCGACCCATCTGCGTCAGGCGAGCAGGCGTGCTTCTTCATGTTGCACGCGGCGCTGCTGCTGGCGGAGAAGGCGGCGGAGCGCGCCTGGTGCATCGCTGACACAGGACCCAAAGCGGCTGTGGCCCACCGCCGAGGCCTGCCGCCGCCTTCCGCCCCCCTGCGCCGCGCCGCCTTCCTGGCTGTGGCGGCACTGAGCGCCCCGCTGTTCTTCGCGCCCTGGTTCCACGGGGGGTACCACCGGCAGCTGCGAGTGCTGGTGTGCGGCCCGGCGGGCTGGGCGGTGGAGCGATGGGTGCTGGGCAGGGGGCAGGGGCAGCTGAGGCTGGGCAGGTGCGCGATGGGGCGGCCGGTGGGTCTTGTGGGGTAATAAGATTGTGCGTCACTTGCCCCGCCCATTGCCTGGTTGCGGTAGCGTGTACGGATGATTCTTTTGCTGGAGTTACACGCGGGTTGGCACCTGTCGCTGAGCGTGGAGGGGAGCAGGTGAGTGCAACATGTTTGTGCGCGTTGCCCTCATGTCGTAGGAGGCAATAGGCGCATGCCGCATGCCATTGCCGATATATGTCGTGGAGGGGCGAGCGAACATGAACTACTGGAAGTACTGGTATTCCCTACATAGGCATTCAAGCATGTTGCCAATTGCTGGCTGGGATTAATGTGTTCAGGCAGGAACCCTTTAGCGCTTCAGGAGTGCTGGGCGGTTGCTGACTTGCTGTACTGCTGGTTAGAAAGAGGTTTTGCGTGCGCGGGGGTGCGTCCTTGGCCTTGGTGCAATACGCATTGTGAGGTTAGGGAGAGCGTGAGGCGCCTGTGCAGGTGCTGGTGTACTGGGCTGAACACTCTACGCCGTCATTGAGTATCAGTTGACGAAGCGCGAGGAGGAGTAAGGGACTTGGGGAAGGGCATGGCAGGCAGGCACCTTTCGTCTTCGCCCTTGGCACGGGAGCCCCAGTGCAAGCAAAGCCTGCAAGGGCCCCGGCGGAGGAGGCATGGCAGCATGATACCTCCGTAGCATCAGGGGTCACGGTGGGCATCTCCTACGTCCGGAATCAACGTGCACGAAGTGCGCCATGCTAATTTCCCAACTGCTGTATTCTTTTATGGAATGTTTACAGTACGGGGCGTTTGCTGCACAGCGCCCCGCCTCGACGGTCTGGGATTGCGGAACGCGATGGCAACCAAGAATGGTACTTCTTTCCACCTGTAAGATGCTATAAATTCAAATGCCCGGGACGAGCATGGCATTTATAGGGGAACCTGTCGAAGTACTTCTTGGCGCAGCTGTTACAGCTGTGCAACGCAACGCCGGAGCTCAGCTAAACGGTGTTACTGATGCCATTTTGCGGTATGGATGTTCCGTTGCTGGGGCTGCCGCTGCTGGGGCTGGCACGGCTGCGGCAAGCGGTGCGCAGGCGCCTTCAACACCCGCCGGGCCAGGGCCAGACTGCCCAACAGCCAGAGGCCGGGGGCCCGCTCACAAATGGAAGCCGCACGAGATCGAGGTGCGTAAGGCAAGCGACACGGGCACTTCATGCTTGCAGCCCGTGCATAGCAGCCAGGTGTCAGCCGTGGACGCGCCTGGGTTGGCGGCGGCTGGGCATGCGCTGGTGGCTGGGGTTATGTAAGCCTTGGAATCGCGGCAAGAGTGCGCTCTTAGCATGATAGACGTAAGTCCGGTGCTTACACGCTATTGTCCATGCTGTCATGTTACCGGCTGATGCAGCACCTGTGGCACGAGCTTGTCCTGCGCCATGCGTGTAGGCACTGGTGTCCGTGCTGCGTGCTGCGGACCCAAGGAAAAGGCTTCCTGTGCGGAAAGGCCTGGAGGCCCTAGGTGAGCGCGCCCCAGTGTATGTCGAGCGCTGTTCATGCACTCGCTGATGAGCACGTGGCCCTCAGCACGCTGTCACCGCAACCGCCCTTTCCCGGAAAACCCTCGTCTGAAGCACGCCAGGTATGTTTGGCGCAATGCCAAATAGGAAGATAAACTTGGGAGGTGTACTCTGGCCCCGGTGCATGGCCAGACCTTGCCAAGCAGACGCAAGATAGAGCGTAGCGTGATTCCAAGCAGCAGCCCTTGACTGCTTGCTACAGTACCTGCCGTGCCAACACGTCATAAGGGGAAGCGTGCGCACAACAGTCCACTTCAACTTCAAGCTCAAGCTCATGCGTTGGCGCGTGCAGCATGGCGAGGAGCCTGTTCCCGGTGAGTGAGTGCGTCTTGGGTTGGGGGCATGCAACTCTAGGTCCACGAACGAGCTGCCAGTTGCCTAGGGTGGTTGCGAGAGCGTAACCTCTCGTGTTCAGCCAGCTTTTGGTGTGGAGCTGGCGGCATTTGCAAGAATAATTGCAAAGTTGATGATTGGCCTCGGCTCAGCTGCTGAGCTTGTAACGCGCCTTGGGCCGACCAGGGTATGCACAGATATTGGGTGTGTTATAGTTGGCGTGACGGGTTAAGTTTGGGGCGCATCTACCGCGCCCCTCGTTCACCTTGCCACCTGTTTCCAATGCCTCTGCACCACTGCCGCACCACTGCCGCCCTCAGCCGAGGGCACGAGGCGCGCAGTGGACAAGGCCTTGAAGTGGACGGTGGGTAAGGCTGTTAAAGAAGTATGCTCGTGACTGCATGTTGCACATGCAAGTAGCCTTGGCCGTGCCGTGCAGTTGCGTGTTACGACATTGCATCCTTGGCGTGCTGTTACAGTCAGGCTCACTGCACACCTAGCCGCGATACGTGTACCAGAGGCATACATAGGGCCCCATGCCTCTAGTCCAAACCGGCATGCCGCTGTACTTGGCTACTGCAAACACAGCCTTTTTACCTGGCCACTGCAAACACCGCGTGCCGTGTACAGCATGCTTGCCCTGCATTAGGCATGATTCCTCCCTACTTGCACGGACACTATAAGGCAGGTTGGCTATCATGCTTTGCCTACATGCGCGTACACGCGTGGATCCAGGCTGCGGCGGCGCAGTATGCTGGCCGTCTGGTGAGCAGACTTGTGCCGCACTGCACTGTCACCAGCGTAGTAAACTAGCTACTCGTTCTGTCGGCTCCTTTGGATGGGCTTGCCTTGCATGGCAACTTGCGGGGAATTCCCTCATCCTATGTCTGCACTACTCATGCGAAGTTAATTGTGACTACCCAGTGTGGCTACCCACCAGAGAGCAACATGTCCATCCAAATGCAAATCCACTGACCAGTGCCGCCACACGACCGCCTGGCATCCACCCACCGTCTCACCTGCAGCTTGGGATCGGTTCCCTGAAACTACGAACGCCTTGTCCTGCTCTGCCCCTTTGTCATGGCTGGCTAGGCTGCGCGGCGTGCTGCCGGCGTCCACACCTGACCCCACCTGACCCCATTTGCTACACACCTGTCCCCACATGCGCGTTCGTACGTATGTGCACATCCCAGATGGCGCTATACCGGCATCAGGTGTGCAGGAAGCAAGCGGTCCGAAACTCACCCACCCTCGTCGCTCGCCCTTATCGCGCAGTTCACCTTTGTCGACATCATGGCGATGCTGGAGGCCAACCCCGGCATCAGCCCACTGCTGGACAGGAGGTGGGTTACTGTTGGCAGTCGATGGTGCAGCGTGGCCCTTCGCAACGCATAACTACAACCTGTGTGCGGCCTGCTGTTGCTGGTTGTGCAGGCCAGATCCCAACCGCAAATCTACTCCCCGCTGGCAAAGGCAGTTCCATGGCAGGTTCACGAGGTGAGGGGCGTTTCAGGCTTTAATTGAGACTGGTACGCGCGCGGCCGCATATCGTCAATCCATGCGGCGACATGCAACCACACGTTCTGCATGCACGTGCACGCAGGGTGCCAGGCGTAGTGATGACAGGGCAGAAGCGCGGGAAGTATAATCTTTACCGTTACGACCCCACTGACCCGGTAGGTACTGAGTAACCGGCATTTCCTTGTTGCAGTGGTTCACTGCTTGAGGTGGGTGGACGACTAGGCTTGGCAAGAAAGAGCCGCACTTTGCGAGCCCAGCCCGCCACCCTACACCTGGCGTGTTGGCGCTACCCGAGCCACGTATGGGGCCCAGCAGCAGAACCTCCTGGCCTTGAGAACGTAGGTGCACGTGGCCAGTGGTTCAAGCTAAGATTAGTTAAGGCCCTGACGGGTGGCTCAATCACCCCCTTCCCACGTCAGTACGCACCCACGCCCGTGATCACGTGCTGCTGTGCGCAGATGGCTGTCAAGATCAAGAGCCGCCGCCAGCGAAAGAAGGGCTTCCCGGGGCTGCCCTACCTGGGCCGCCACGAGGGAAGCAAGGGGGACACCATGGCGGCAGCGGGGCAGCAGCAGCAGCCGCACCGGCAGCGCGGAGGTTGAGGGCGAGGGGTGCGACCGCTTGGGAAGGAGCCGGCGGGGCTCTGGGCGCAGCTGCGGCGGGCGGCTGCGGCAGGCGCGGGGCCGGCCCGCAACCTCGCTGCATGGGTGCGAGGCGCTCAACACCTACCTATGGGCTGGTAGGCCTGTGCTATGGAGGTGCCACATTGGGGGTGGGGGGTCTGCGCTCGTGCTTTGGTCTCAGGCTATGGGTGTAGGCGCATGGCACATTTGCGTCCAGTTATAGGAGGCATCGCACGTCGCGTTCGCGTGTGGGCCGTGCTCGTGGTAACACTCGGCTGGCCCACGTACCTCGGGGGCTGCTCCCCAGGCCCACGGAGGACGTCATGGCGGCGCCCTACCTGGTCAACCTGCATACGGCTACGGCAAGGTCCGCTGCATTTACTGGACAGGCAGCACGCTTGCAAGCAACCTGAACCCCACCCGGCCTGGTGAGAAGGACGCTACCATGCAGGCCCCTTGCAGCCGCCCACCAACGCATGTTCCATCCCACCCAATCCCTTGCCTCCCACACACGCACACGCAGGTGGTCTGAGCTGCTGCTTTGCCGCCACGCTGCTGCTGCACCTGAGCTACTACCAGGGGCGCCTGGTGCGTGTGCCGCTGAGGGCGGCGCCCAAAAACGAAAGCGCTGCCGCCGCCCCTGCCGGATGGCTCTCAGGCGAGCGCCGAGCGGCGCCAAGGCGGAGCACAGCACAACCAGGCCAAAGAGACGGACAGGGTGCGGTGGAGAGGCCATGCTGGCAGCTCCTGGGGACACCGCGCACAGCGGCAGCAGTTCCCATGGGGCAGCCGGTGGTTCCCCCAGCCGCCGGCACAGCCCTCTGTCCCGCTGGCTGTCCCGCGACCGCGGGGCGCTGCTGCTGGCCCTGCCCACGCTGGGCGTGTTCGCCTTCTCCGCCGCCTTCCACGAGCTGCTGCTGTGGGTCAACTTCGGGGCACCAACGGGTGAGGGGATGGTGGGGCTGGGGATGCGGTGGGGCAAGGGATGTGCACCTGGACATGGATGGTAGCGGCGGTGGGAGTGGCAAGGAGTATCGTGGTCAAGGCCTTGCGGAGAAGCGGATCGCCTCGCCATGCAATTGTTACGTCTCTTTAGATCCTGAGCCGTGTCCCACCCGTGTGCCCCTGCACAAGCTGTGCTGCTCTGCATCGTCACTGCACTGCAAGAAAGCAGCACGCGGCGCTGCTGCTGGCGCAGAAGGCGGCGGGGCGTGCGTGGTACCCGCATGGCACAGCGCCGGAAGCGGAAGGGCCGGGTAGCCACCGCCGCCGCCGCCGCCTGCCTCTGCCGCCCGCCCCCCTGCGCCGCGCTGCCTTCCTGGCCGTTGCGGCGCTGAGCGCCCCGCTGTTCTTCGCGCCCTGGTTTCGGGGCGGGTGCCACCGGCAGCTGCGTGTGCTGGTGTGCGGCCCGGCGGAGTGGGCGGCGGAACGATGGGTGCTGGCTGCTGGGCAGGGCGCAGGGGGAGCTGAGGCTCGGCAGGTGCGCGGTGGGGCAGTTGCGATAATCGGAGTGAGGCGAAATGACTGCTTCCACCCACGTGTATGCTGTGGACAGGTGTACAACGCGTCCGGAAGTGCAGGATAGGGCGTCAAGGAAAGTGCTGGACAGAGGCGTTGGCGGGGTGCTCAGGTGGGGTCTGTAGTGGTTGATATGCGTATTGAAAAAGCACATTTTCTCTTACTGTAACGTGGCTGTTGTGGCGAGCACGGGAAGCGAGGACACAGTGGCCGCCAACTTTCAAAGGGCGGACGATTGACAGCGATCACTATTGCAAGGATTACTTGCGTTTGCTTCAGTCAATTCACTGCTGTGGCTTTGCTCGTAGGGCTGCTGTGGCTTTGCCCACCGAGTCAACTTCCGGCGGGCGAGCCGAGGCAAGGAGAGCACATTCTCCTCATTCTCCATGCGAATCATGGCCGAGAACCAACTCATGCCTTGCAAGTACACTGTGTACTTCAAGAGCCTTTGAAACTGAGGCAACCAACTGACGAGCGCCCAACCACCGACCCGACGTGTGCGAGCCAACACGAACGGCGGATAGTGCCACTACATCCAGGATGTTGCTGATGTCTCACGTTCTGTAATACGGGCGCACAGAGCAGAGTTGACTCGACAACGCCAGGGCCAACATGGCCATTTGGTGCGAGGATGAGCAACTGCTTGCGAGCCTCTACCGCTTCCACCACCAAGCTGCTTGCGACCTTCAAAACGACAGCGATATCAACGGCTTCTGCGGCATAGTGGCGCGCTATGTGCGAGAGCATGTTGAGGTGGGCCTCTCGGAACAGCACGGGGCCGGACCTTTGACCGAGTTGTGTCCCTGCGGCTGTGCAACTCGTGGCATCTCCACGCGCACAGCGTCCCCTAAACTTATCCCAGTCTACTGCTTCCCTGTGAACGCCTGTTGCAGCCGCTCTTGTCTAACGGCGAGCCCAGCAACACCTCTGTCGGCGTTTCCGAGGAAACGGAGAGCTCTGACCCTGGCGATACGCCAACAGTGCCATGCAAGCCATGCAAGCACGACGTCGCCACGCCACGCCACGCCGCCACCGGCTGCGACAGCCCAGGGCCGTGGTGTTCCCGGTCGGACCTGCTGGAGCTGCGCGCAGCCGTGCGCGCCCTGGGTCCCGATGGCAACCCAGTCGCAGTAAAGTGGTTCCCGGACTACGGTTGTGCGCTGGTGGCCCTGCAAGCGCGCCACACCACAGCTGCTGGCGCAGACATCTCGGCCGCCGCCGCCGCCGCAGCAGCAGCAACAGCAGCTCCAGGCTGGGGTCTCGCAGCCATGTGTGGTGCCGGTGGTGCTGCGGATGCGGCGGCTGGCATGCCTGCAACAGCCGACACGTTGTCGCTGCACCTGGTGGGCTTGGACGGCTGGAGATCCAATGCCCACAGCCACCATGCGTATGGAGCAGGGTGAGCGGATAGGGTCATGGGGACACGGGTCAGGCGATGGGTTATACTACCCCAAGATCCTTATCATGGACAGTGCTGGTATGCGTGCGTGTGTTACTGTGTGGCTAGGGCTCTTGCCGGCCTCGCAAGCACGCGGTGCCTCGCATGCCTAGATGCTCATGTCACGCTACCACACCATCAGCCCCACAACACACTGCGCTGCTGGCTGCTTTCTTAACTTACGCACACTGCGCGTCCACCTACACCCAGCCTTGGGCCAGGCAGCCAGGTGCAACACACAGCCGCCCCTTACGGCCACGCCGTCCTGCCATGCGGCGACGTGAAGGCGACGCAGTTCCACTTCATGCTCAGCCTTGTGCGCAATCTCGAAAAACAGCGGCGCACAGCTCACCAGAAGCAGAAGTACGGCGCAGACGGCGTGGGCGGCGGCTGGACGGGCTTCTCGCGCTCGCCCGACTTCATACAGGGTGTCCTACTGGATGCCCTGGAGGAGTTGCGGTCGCGAGCGGTGGTCGGCTTGGCATGCGGGCAGCCGGACACGGGCGTGGAGGTGCAGACGGCGACTGGGGCACTGGGTAGGGGTGGTGCAAGCAGCACGCCACGTGTCAGTGCCCGTGAAACCCAGCCCCGCGGCGGCTTCACGGACGTGGGTCATCACACGGGGGCCGACGTGGGGCGAGACACGGCGTGGCCGCTGGTGCGTGAGGTGCTCCAGGTGAGCTGGGGTAGGGCCGACCGCGGCTTTCCGTACACGGTATGTCTTGTACACTGCAAATGTTGTGTGAGGGCTGCCGGTGCGTGGGCCTTAAGTCTGTGGGCCTTCATTCTGCCCTTAATTCTGTGAAAGCTTTAGCCATGCGTGAGGTGTGCAATGCTTACTGACTGTCATTACTGGCTCAAGTGTGCACAAAGCGCACGTGCGAACTATCGTAGTTTGCCGCCATGTTATCTACAGACACTGTGCTGCTGCACCTGCACCACCACTGCCATGCGGTGACGCCAACGGCAGGCTGTCATCTGCTCCTTCCATACCTGCAGCGGCATCCGGCATGCCCTGTACAGCTGCAATCTCAGTCCTCGCAACCCTGCCTCTCGCACCCACTCCACTTCGCTCTCCTCTGCATGCAGTTCCTCATGTGCCATGGCCGTCCCCCCGGCGGCACCTCCCCACGGCGCCCCGACCAGCACCCGCCACGGCTGCTTTTCCGCCTGGCCATGGCGCACCTCCACGCCTGGCTGCTGCACCGCCAGGCGCAGCTGCTGCACCCCGGCACCCTCACCCCACACGTGGTGGACGGCTGCATGCTCATGCTGCGCGCCACGTGCGACCACGCCGCCGGCCTGGCCGCCGCCAACGTCGACGTCTCCACCCTGGAGGCCGCGTGCTGTGCCTTCCGGCACCAGCTGCAGCGAGCAGCGGGTCAGCGGGCACTGGACGCAGCGCTAGCGCACAGGCTGCCGGAGACCATCGACCCACGGGTCGGTCTGGAGGGCCTTGTGGGAGTCCTCCCGGCGGCCATGTTTCCGTCGGCGGGTGGCGAGAGCCTGGAGGCGGCGAGGCTGCGCGCGTCTCAAAACCTGGGGGCCGTGCCGCTGCTGCGGGAGGGTCGTGGGTTCGCATGGATGCTGGAAATGTTGCGGGGGCAGCCAGAACTGAGCGTCCCGGCGAACGATGTGGCGGCGCAGTTGGTGCTGAGGAGTGTGGAGAGGGAGCTGTACGGCAGGGTGGCGCGATGGGCTTCGGAGCCGCCGGCGAACGCTGGCGAGCAAGGGGCTGTGGGCAGCGGCGGCAGCGGCACAGGCGGCGGTGGCGGCGGTACGGGGCCGCTCAGCCTTTCCGAGGTGGCGGCGCTAGAGCAGGTGGTTGACCGTTACCGGGTTGTCGTGCAGTGGTTCCTGGCCTCGGGGGCCGGCGGCGCAGTCATGCGTGTGGAGCTGCTCAGCCGGGAGGTGCTGGTGGTGTGGGCGGCGTACTGCCTGACACATGAGGCGGCAGGGGCGACAATTCCGCGGGTGCTGCGGTATGGAGTCCTTGGGCAGCGTCCATGGCTGGGGCTGAGACACCTGGTGCTGAACGACCGGGCAGCGGTGGATGCGGCGCTGGGGGTGTGCGCCTACCTGCAGCGGGCGACGGTGCCGGGGCGTCAGCTGTTTTCGCTTTGCGACGGCGGGGCGTCGACAAACGCCTTTGCGCTGAATTATGCGCGGGGCTGCCCGAAGCTGCGCGGCTTATGGGAGGCGGAGCGGAAGGATGCGGGCGCACGGCAGGCGGCACACTGGAACGAGGTCGTGCGGAAGCAGCAGCGGGTGCGGCAGCTGCGAGAACAGCTCCAAGCACTCAGGGCCAAAGGCACAGAGCTGTTTGAGGAGTCCACAAAGCTGTACAGCAAGTACTTGGCCGCTGAGTGCGGTACGCCTGAGAGGTCACAGCACTACAGCAGCTACACGGCGGCGCAATCAAAGTGCTACGAGAACGGACAGGCTCAGGAGCGCACGTTGAGGGAGCTGCAGGAGGCGGAGCGCCCGCCGCCGCCGGTGCTGCAGCCCCTGCCGCAGGACGCCGACAATGCGCTCACGTGGCTGTTCTTCCTGCACATGCCGCCCCTGCTGCGGCACCTGTCCCGTGCGTCATTCCTGGCGCAGCAGTGCCTGCTGCCGCTGCCGTGCAGCGGCGAGGTGGCCCAGTCCCTGCTGGTGGACGAGGTGTGCAGCCACCTCACGGCCTACTACAATGAGCGCCGGAGGTGCACCACCTACCTGTCCAAGCCCAGCCAAACCCAGGACGGCTCAGATGGTGCCGTACAGCTGTGGGCCCGCCACTTCCGTATTTCCGCACTCGAGGACGTGCGCCATCTGCACGTAGACAAGTACCTCAACTCGGCGGTCGGCGTGTGGTACCCCGACACGCTGGTCCCGTACATGGGGTGGCGTGGCAGCGGTTGCGCCGTGGAGTTGGGGCAGGGCCTTCCGGCTGGCTTCTTCAACCCATGGGCTGGGGAAGCAAGGCACAGGAGGCTGGTGGTGGAGCGATTCACGGAGCAGCTGCCGCAAGAGGGCCCGGGGCAGCTGCAGCAGCGGGGTGCAGCAGCAGGAGCGGCAGGGGTGGGAGCAGGGGCCGCCAGGAGCAGCAGCGGCGGTGGCCAGGGCGGCGTGTCGGAGCTGCAGTGGGCCATGCCGGTGTACGGCGGTGCGGAGGAGACGGCCCCCGAGCGCGGCAACATGGCCATTGCGCGGCAAGGTGGGCCCGGCGTGTTTGGCAGTCGCTGTGAAAGCTGTTACACCGGCACGAAGGGACCGCTGTCCCTTAGGACACCGTGCGACCTCGTGGCCGTGGCGGCATAGGGGATGCATGTCGCTGGGCATGCCGTCCGTGTCTCGCGTGCCCCTGTTACTCACTCTTTGGCGCTACCGTACCCCGTCACTCATCCAGTTCCAGTTTTCCCCTCTTGCCTGCACGCCCTCAGACCTTCAACCGCCATGGATGTCCAAGCCCGCCTTCCTGGCCTTTGGCGCCCTCCGTGCCTACCCCCTGCGTCAGCTGCACCGCCTGTGCGCAGCCCTGCGCCAACGTACCCTGCCCCTGGCCCAGCCTGCCGTACACGCCCTTGTACGGCAGCTGCTGTACCACATCGGCCCTGTGACGGAGCCAGCAGACGCAGGCAGCACCCAACGCCCCGGTGCTGCTCCACTCCTGGTGTGGCGCGAAGGCTGGGAGGCGAAGGGCGACGTGCTGCCCACGCTGTGCGTCGAGTTGGAGTCCCTCGCAGACGAGCTGGAGCACGCGCCCCGAGACCAGGAGGCCGTACAGCTGCTGGGGGAGGTAGCAGCCTACCTGTCGGACTGGCACGAGCCGTGCCGTATGGTGGCACGCCGCTTCGCGGGCATGACCGTGCGTGCGGCAGACGCGATGGAGGCACGTGTCCTAGAGGCACTTGCTGCGGCCGACGGAGAGCTGGTGGCGCAGCTGCGGGCCAAGCAGGTGCGGTGGCGGGCCATGGCGCTGGGGTGCTACGGGGCTGGGCGCCTGGACGGGGAGGGCGTGGGGCAAATGGTGCAGCTGCTGGTGCTGATACACCAAGGCTGCGTGTTCCAGGACGACCCGGGTGTGCGGGCGCAGCTGCGGCTGGTGCAGGCGGCGGCGCATGGCGTGATGGCCCGGCGGGTACAGGAGGTCGTGGCGGAGGCGAAGAGGGCGCCGGGGCTACTGACGGAGGCGGTGAGGCGGGTGCTGCAGCGGACGCCGGGGGTGCTGGCGTGGGGCCAGAGGTGCCGGCCGAGGGACGGAAGCAACGAACCCGGGGCCGAGCGTACGCTGCGGTTGGGCGGCTTCAGGGCCAAGGGCTCGGACGGGAACCTGTATTCCGTCAACGTGTTGGACGGCACGGTGCTGCTCAACGGCCGGCCGCCCAGCAGGCTGCCAAGGGAGATCACGGAGCACCCGCTGTTCGTGCGGGTGTTTGGGCCGGGCGCCAACTACGAGGTGGGGCGGAGCAAGGACGGCGTGCTGCAGACGCTGTGCCCCGTCCTGGGCAGGTTCTACGATTTCCACCTGGCCGACGTGGGCAGCCCTGCTGTGCGATGCAAGCAGCAGCAGCAGCAGGGGCTCAAGCGGCTGGTGGTTACGGAGGTCGAGAGGGGGGTGGGGGGCACGGGCGAGCAGAGGCTGGAGCTGCTGGACCCGCTGGAGGGAGGGCAGCAGGCGGGGGAGGCGGCCTGCGGGGCGTGGGGCGACCAGCTGCCGGTGCGGCTGCGGGAGATGCACAGCCACTGGCTGTCCAGGTGGGGTAGCACGTTGCTGCGGGAACCGGTGGTGTGCAGGGCTAGGGGGCGGTGCTGGTTCGCAGCTTGCACAGGTGCATGGCAGGGGAAGGGTAGCCACATGCGGTTTCCTGCTGTTGGAACGTTGGATGCGCGCCAATCTCGTCATGCTTTTGCACAACTTGTTGAGTGTCGGTGTGTTTGTCAACGACAGGCTGCACGTCGTGCCAAGAAATTTGAGGATCCTTGCTGAGCGCTGACACCCTACAGTGAGACCAATGAACGACGCCTTTGGTTATCTTTGCATGCCCCACTCCCAATGCAGGACCTACGGCGTCGTGTTGCTGCGGCCCCAAAGCTTCCAGGACCGCGACACACAGTTCGTCCTGCACTACCCGCATCGGCCAGCAGCTCCCAACCCTACGGGGCATGCCCAAGAGTACTTCTGCTACCATGTGCCGCCCAACCTGCGCACCGTGCACTGGTGGGAACTGCTGCAGCAGCCGCACTGGAGCCGGCTGACGGACCGGCTGGTGCTGGTTGGGCGGCAGTCCAGCAGGCGGCACGCTGTACGGCACGTAGTAGACGCCGTGCTGAGCAAGTTTGAGGACCCGCGCTTCATCCACACCTACGTGCTGGAGGCTGGCGTGGAAGAGGCAGGCATGGCGGACGCTCGCAGCCCGGACAGCCAGGGTGGTGTGACCGGCAAGCGCAAGCGTGATGCCAGCAGCAGTGGCAGCGACACGCCAGGAGAGGAGCACAGCGGTCAAGGAAGCAGCTCGGTGCAGCTGGAGCAGATGGAGGAGGGGGACGAGGGGGAGCAGGGAGGGGAGGAGCAGTCACCAGGGTCTGAGGGCCAGGGGGATGAGGCAGAGGGTAGCAGGGTGCTCTGGTTTGAGCTGCCGAGGTTCGGCTTGGGCTTTGAGCTTCGCGGCGGGCAGCTGCTGTCACGTGACTACAGCGGCTACAGGCTGCGGCGTGAGCAGTATCTGGTGACCATAGCAGAGGCAGAAGCAGGCGTGGGTGCGGGGGAAGCGGGCGGTGGCAACGCGTCTGATAACGACGGGACCAGCGATGCAGTCGTTGCCGAAGGTCGGTCGGAAGGGGAGTCGGATGAGGAGATGGACAGCGCATGCATTGATGAAAGCGGCGGTCCAGCATGTGCTGGTGGTGGTGGCAGCGGTGCTGGTTGCGGCAGTGATTCCGGCGCCGCCTCCGCATCACACCTTCCGCCTGCCGTGCATCGCGTGTCGTACACGCTACCTGAGTTCCGGCAGTACTTGGTTCTGGAGCGCGTTCCGGGCGGGGCCCCCGAGGTGGGGACGCGGCGTGCTGATGAGCTGGTCCTGGTGCCGGTGGGGGAGGTGTGCAAGGCAGCCGTCGGGGGTAGCCGCCCAGGCGGCGGGGGCAGCGGCAGCAGCTCTGCAGAAAGCGACGACGAAGGTGCTGATGAGGCTGGGGGCAGAGAGAGCCTTACAGTGCCGCAGGTACAACAGCTGGTTTGCGTGCACCTGGACTCTTCTCCGTCGGCCTCTTTCCAGGTACGAAGTCCCGCACTAACGTGGGCAGGTGCAGGATATTGCCTGGGGCCGAACACAGGGCAACTGCACCCTGGGCTACCGTTCACTGCACTTGCAGGGCGCGAGCATACGTGCCCTACTCTTACTCAGTCCTTCATCCCCTTGATTTGCAACTGTCCTCACCGCGCATGCTCGCCCGCCCCAACAACCCCGGACACCAGGTCCACTGCTACGAGCTGCACGGCCGCTTCGGCCACCTGGTGGCCGCCTCAGTGCCCGCCCGCATGCAGCTGGCAGCCCTCTACGCCGCCACCTCCACCCTCCTGCCCGAGCCCCACACCCATTGTGCCACGGGCGCACAGGTTGCCCTGCAGCTGCTGCGCCAGTGCTGGGGCAACCGGCCGCTTGATGCACAGGAGCGTGCCAGGCTGGATCGTGTGGCACAACTGGGCGGCCACCTGGCCCCCGCCCTGCACCTGTTGGTACGCGAGCTCCAGCTCAGCGCGTGCCAGCTGCACGAGCTGGCGGTGGCATTCGGTGCCGGAACATCAGACGCAGCGCCAGAGCTGCGTCCGCCGCACCAGGACGCCGACACGGCGGCGGCGTACCTGCTCGAGGCGGACAGCGGCGGCAGGGCATCGGCGGCCGTGGGCGCATGGTGGCAGCTGCCGCTGCCCGCCAACCCACGGCAGCTGCTGACGCCGGGCGAGCGGGCGCGGGTGCTGGGCATGAGCGAGGACGCACACCCTGAGCAGGCGTGGGGGAGTGGTAGCGGTAGCGGCGGACGCGTGGCGCAGGTGGAAATTACCGAACCCCTGCCAGTGCCTCTGGACTTCGTAGCTGTGGCGGAGGAGGAGCTGGCTGGTCTGGTGGTCACGGTGGCCCCACCGCGGGACGGAAGGAGGAGCGCTAGGGTAGCGGGAGGCGGCGTCGGCGGTGGCCCTGGCGCTGCTGCCGCTACTGCTGGCCGGCCGTCCAAGCCCAAGCTGCCGGCCTACCCGCTGCTGGCCCAGCCAGCTGCTGCCGTGTCACCCACGGGTCCGCGTGATGGTGCAGGTGCGGCCTCGAGGCCCCGGCCGCTGTCTGCTGCCGCTGGCATGGCAGCGGCAGTGGCCGGAGGCACCGCCAGCATCAGCAGCGACGGACCTGGCGCGCCTGGTGTGGGTGCTGGTGGTGCTCTGCCGCTGGAGGCTGAGATGCACGCGGAGCTGAAGGGCAGCTGGAAGGCGCACCATAGGATCGTCAAGGCGGGCAGGCAGGAGCTGACTGCGGGAGCGAGGGACCGCATCTTGCAGCTGCAGGTGGGTCCCCCTGCGTGTGGCGCCTTGCCTTGCGGATGCACATATGTAAGCAAACCTTTCGTCAACAACGCCGTGCCGCTGTTGGACGGAATTCCATCCTGGGGGACTGGTCAACATGTCTTGTCTGACTTTGGCACAGCCGCTGTCGCACACTCGTCATTCGTGCGCAGGCACCTTGCGTACCTACTTTGCGCTCACTGCAATGCACAGGTGCATTACCTCCAAAACACGCAGCTGGAGTCACACAATGCTGGCCTAACCCTGACTCTCGTGCGGGCATGCGCATGCAGGCCACAACTCGGCAGCACAGGCAGGCCATGGAGGCCTTCGTCCACCGCCACATGTCGTACGTCCCTCCCGCCTTGGGCGCTCAGGGGGCAGTCTTCCGGCTGCACCGCCTCAGTGACCGCGCCCCCGGCCCCGGGCCCCTGGACTTGCTTCGGTGCGCCTGGCAGCACCAGCAGCTGGTGCAGCAGCTAAACCCCTTCCTGTCTCCCGCCGCTGCGGGCGTGCTGCATAAGGGCGTGCTGCTGTGCCTGCAACTGTGCGTTTTGGAGGACAGGCTGGGGCAGCTGGCGGTGCTGGCAGAGGCAGGTACTGGCTACGAGCAGCAGCTAATGCAGGTGGGTGTAGCCGCGCACTGGTACCACTGTCTGCCGGTGGTCTACATACGCATGGAAGGGGAGGGGGCCCAGGATGTCTGCCAGGTTTATTTCCGGAGAATTACGGTACTAAAAATTGCACGTCTCAGTTTGTTGGGGTACAGTAGCTGTTATCAAACAAGGGAGCTGGGTACAGACCAAGATAAACCGCGAGCACTGGCCTTCTTGCACCTGGTTTGACAAACCAAAAGTATTTATGCAGCATTATCTTTGCTGAGCTGGTGCTGCGCCATCGCGTGGTGGCCGCATCCGCAGGAGCTGCTGGTGCGGCGCGTGTGGGACCCGGCCCAGCACCCCCAGTGGCTGGCGTTCGAAGCTGAGGGGCGGCTGCAGATCCGCCCGCAGCAGTACACCGTGGCCCGCCACCTCATGGACCACCCGGGCGCTGTCGTGCAGCTCAACGTGGGGGAGGGCAAGACACGTGTCATCCTGCCCATGCTGGCGCTGCACTGGGCGGACGGGTCCCGGCTGGTAAGGAGTCTAAGGACTTGCGTCAAAGCCATCCACACTCAATCGCTTCCCTCGTGTATGTCTAGAGCGCCACACAGCCTGCAGCGTGCAGCTGCCTTCGCGCTTGGGTCACCCACGGCAGCGTCCGGCACATTTCCTTCTCGCTGCACAGCGGCAGCGACAAGGATCGACCGCGGGTGTGTTTTGCCTGCTGGGCAGCTTTCAGGCAAGCACCGCGGCGTCAACACGCCGCCCTCCCCCTTGGTCTTCGCCCTTACCCGCAGGCCCGGCTGCACTTCCTGTCCCCGCTGCTGGATGAGGCTCACGGCCACCTGCACCAGCACCTGTGTGCTAGCGTGCTGGGCCGCAAGCTGCTCCGCCTGCCCTTCCACCGCGACGTGGCGCTGACGCCGGAGGGCGCGCGGTCGCTCCTAACCCTCCTACTGTACTGCAAGCAGGTATAACCACATACATCCTAAAGCAGCACGGGTCCAGTTGCTTCGCCTAAGTTGCGGGCCGAGGAGCATCTCCGCTGCACGTGATGCCTTGGTCTCTGCTACACTCCTCCCTCTGTGCGCAGGAGGGCGGGCTGCTGCTGGTGGCCCCCGAGCACCGCCTGTCCATGGAGCTCAAGCTGCACGAGCTGCGAGCCCGTGCCCTCAACACAGCGCTCGGCCAGCAGCAGCGCGAAGCCGCCCGCCACGTGTGCGCCCTACTTCTGGCCGTACGGCGCTTGCCGTACACGGACGTGCTGGACGAGAGCGACGAGCTGCTTCATCACAGGTGCTTTCCTTCGCGCGTTCGGTAGAGCATGTAACCAATTGCCCCGGAAGAGCTTCGCGCCGCTGCGCGCAATCCGCAACAAGTGCTGAGACGACCAGCAACCTAGGCGGTCCCCTTTGTTGTTTCTCGTGCGTGCTTGGCCTCTTCCACGTGGCGTACCGGCATAGTTGTGTGCTTACGTGCTGCTGCCGCGGGCCCTCCGACGCAGGTACCAGCTCAGCTACGCCGTTGGCGCCCCCATGCAGCTACCGGACCTGGGACCGCGTGTGGCTGCCGTACAGGCCCTGCTGCATACCCTGCAGGGTCCGGTGCACGGGGCACAGGGCGGGGAGCAGGCTGGCGGCAGCCGCGGTGGGCAGTCAGAAGCAGTGGTAGGGCTGGTAGCCCGGGGCGCGGCGGTGCTGCAGCCCACTCCCGGCGCTTCACCGGGGGCGTGGTGCGGTCTACGGCTGCTGCCAGGAGCGGGGCTGGAGGCGCGTGGGGAGGGGCTCAAGCAGCGGCTGGCGCATGAGCTGCTGGACGCGCCGCCGCACGCCATGCGCTGGCTGAGGGGCCACCCCATGCGGGTGCGTCCGCCGGGTGGGAGGCGGGGCTACGCTAGCGGCACCGGCACCGGGCGCGTGCCGCATGTGGGCATGTCGAAGATAGTGTCGTTGTGCAAGCGTGTGCAAACTCTCGTGTGCGGCACAACTTTCCTGACTTCTCGACCTGGCAGAGGACCTGGGCAAGAGTCCGTGCTGCAACAATGGCCGGACGGAAGGACGTGGCGGTCGCTCCAAATGCATCTCTGTCACCTGTATCTCTGCGCATTGCCATGGGTTCGGCGCACATGTACGGCACGCCCTCGCCCACCTCTCCACCACGGCCTGCAGGACCGGATCTTCCGCTGCATCACCGACACAAGCGTGTCCGCCAAACAGGCATTGGATATGCAACACCAGGTGCCGTCGTCCGCGGCGGCCAGCTGCCCGCTGACGGAGGAGCAGCTGGCGTGCCTACTGGCGCTGCGGGGGCTGCTGGGCTGCTCGGTGCTGCCCCATGCGCTGCAGAAGCGACACCTGGTGGACTACGGGGTGGACAGGTGCGTGGTGGACTCGGGCAGGACGGCACTGGCAGCGTGCTAATACACATGCTAAGACACGCGCTTGCCAAAAGGCACCTGCTGGATTACGGGGTGGACATGGTCGTGCGGATTTGGCGTGGGATGGCCGAGTGTGCAATGCGTATGATGCGCCTGTAACACGTGGGGCGCATCGGGCTGAGGCCCTACCGGTTTGGGCACTTGGCTCTTGGTTGGCAAACGCGTAGTCACACTTGGTCGCGTGCGTGCAGCCCCTTAGGCAGTGCCCATTCTCCTAACCATTCCCCCTCCCCGCTTTCCCCCGGCGTGGTTTGCACATGGAGCAGGCGCGCCTCCGCCCGCAAGCGCCTGTCCGTGCCGTACCGCGCCGCCCACACCCCCAGCGAGCGGAGTGAGTTCGCGCAGCCCGACGTGGCGCTGCTGCTGACCCACCTGTCGTACTATTACGACGGGCTGTCGTACGAGGAGTTCAATACGGCGCTCCGAACGCTGCTGCGCATGGGCGGTAGCGCACAGCAGGCGTACTACAGCGAGTGGATGCAGCAGGCGGGCCGCCAGATCCCTGCAGGTATGTAGGGCCAACGAACTGAAACGGGAACGCATGTACAGGCCAAGCAATGTACATACTGGGAGATAGTTGTTACGCAAGATGCTGCGTACTTTTGGTGTTGGTGCACGATAATACCGGTAGGGTCTATCGTACCGGCAAGGACAATCAGGCGTCCTCGTTGGCCCCAACGCCACCTTGGTACGGCAGTAGCGGCTAGCATACGGGTACTCGCTGCTCCCCGCCGCTGCCGGTGCCACCACATGCACCGCTACCAACGCCGCTGCGGCGTCTGACAGTGCCTTTGCTGCTGCTGCTGCTGCTCCTCGCAGCTGAGCTGCAGGCCTTCGACAGCCCCGCCAAGGTGGACCCCACCAACCCCCAGCAGCTGGCGCTCATGCACACCCACATGCGCCACAACATGGGCGTGGTGGACTTCTGGCTAGCCCACTGCGTGCTGCCCACCGAGACGCAGCAGTTCCCGCAGCGCCTGGCCGCGAGTTCCTGGCACCTGGCGCACAACCCCAGCGGCGGGCCCGTGGTGGGCTTCTCCGGCACCAACGACAACCACCGGCTGCTGCCGCTGCTGGTGCACCAGGGCCCGCCGCCCGACCCCCACCTGGCCGCCACCAACGGTCGCATGCTGGCCCTCATGCTGGACAACCCACGCGTGGACAGCCTTGAGAGCAGGGTACGCATATACACAGCCGGGGACACGCCGTATAGGGAGGGGCCCGGAAAACACACGGAACGGCTTGTTACGTCTTGGGTGCACTTTTTGTGCACCTGAGGTTTTGTGCCTTTGGTAAGCTCATAGCAGCTGCTCCCTGTTCCTGCTTAGCAGCACCCTTGCCCCCCTCCGGCCCCACAGCCCGGCCATCCCACGTGGCAAGCGGTGCTGGAGGTAGCAGCGGGGCGGCAGCTGGACGCCCTGATTGACTGTGGGGCGCTGCTTGCCGGGGCAAGCAACAGGTGCGCTGCGTCCGGGTTCAGGGCGGCTGGCCTGTCTCTGTATGCGCTGTGTGCATGGGGATTTGCGGACACCAACAGGAGTATGCCGGAGGCCTGTGGCCTTCTCAGTAACGGACTTGACCACGACAGCGGGAACTGTTGAGATGCACCAATCAATGCCCCAGGCGCCACATGATATCTTTTGATACCTTGAGAAGCTGTCAGCCCAGGGCGCCGCATGTATGCACGACATACAACGGCTATCAAGCACGTGGCGCTTGTCATCTGCGGCATGCATCCTGGTGCGAGTGCACCACCGTGATGCAGTGTGAATGGCTGCTTGGCGTTAGATGATATCATCTCATGCATGCATGCACCCACAGGGAGGCTGCGGACTTTGTCCTCCCGCTGCTGGACGCCTCCCGCTTCAAGGGCGTGTGCTACCACGACCCTGACCCCGCCCTGGGCGGCTGGACGGTGCTGGACCGCCACGGCCGGCGCATGCCGCGCCACAGCTCCCCGGTTTCGGAGCGCGAGGCGTTTGTGCTGTACGACGACGCGCGGTGCCGCGGGGCGGACCTGCAGCTGCGGCGCGACGCGGTGGGGCTGCTGACGCTGGGCCCGGGGCTGTGCAAGGACAAACTGGTGCAGGCGGCGGGGCGGCTGAGGCTGCTGGGCAGGGGCCAGACGGTGCGGTTCCTGATGCCGCCGGATGTGGAGGCCAGGGTGCGGCAGCTGTGCGGCAAAGGCCGGAGTGAGGGCTTGGGGGTGCAGGGGCTGCCGGAGCAGAAGCAGCATGCGAGGGCTGAGCGCCGGAGCAGCAAACGGCAACGGCGGCTCGATGCGGAGCGGCAGCAGTCCCAGGGGCTGTCAGGCGGGCTGGGCACGCTGACCCCTCGCCACGTGCTGCAGTGGGCGATGGCCAACACGGTGGCGGCCACGCAGGCGGGGCTGCTGCCCTGGGCCAGCCAGGGCCTGGACTTCGCGTCCTCGCAGGACTGCCCTGACCGCGCAGTGCAGGACGAGCTGCTGGACCTGTACGGCATGTACGGCAGCAGCAAGCAAGCGCGGCCCGTGGGTCAGGCGGTCTCGGAGCGGGGACACGCACTGCGCAGGCGTGCCTCTGCACTTGAGGAGGGTACCGCGGCTGATGTTGCTATGGAGAACGACCAGGGAACTGAAGAGGAGGAGGATAATTCGGACGAGGAGGAAGATGACGACGAGAAGGAGGAGGAGCAGGAGGAGGAGCGGGAGCAGGAGGCGGCCGTAGCTGGGAATGCGGGTGGCCTTGGTCAGGGCATGAAGCAGCTGATGGCACGTGTGGAGCGGCGTGCGGCGCGGTACGGCAAGGGGCACCTGGTGACGCTGTCCACGTCTTTGGCAGCGACAGCAGCAGCAGGGCAGCTGGGGGTGGGCGGCGTGGACGAGGAGTGCGAGAGGGAGCTGGAGGAGGAGGAGGAAGAGGAGCAGGAGGTGGAGCGGCAGCTGCCTCGGGTGCAGCCTGCCAAGGAGTGCGACTGGGCTTACGGTGGGGCTGTGAGTGCGACCAGTGCACAGCAGCTGGATCCGGCCGCGCAGGTGGAGGCACTGCCTGACGTGGTGCGGGCCCTGCAGTCGGCGCGGCACGGCACCGGATGGACCATCCCCTGGTCTGGGAAGGTGCTGTGCACGCGCAACTTCGTCAGGACGGTGGACGGGGGCACCCTGCCGGAGGGCGCGCATGCAGGGGAGTACCTGCGTGCGGTGGACGCTGTGTTGGTGTTTCCGGACGCTGGGGAGGTGGTCCTGGTTTCGGAGCGGGAGGCGGACCAACTGCTGTACGCCATACGGAGAGCAGCCGCAGCCGCGAAGGCGGCGGGTGGCGAAAGGGTGCGCGGTCCCGTGCTCGTCAGCCTGTGCTATGCTCACGCGGCGTTTACGCATGGCGGCGAAGGTGTCGGGAAGGCAATGCCGGCAGCGCTCGCGTACCGGTACTGCGGTGGAAGGGCCCGGGCTGGGGCACCGTGGCGTTCAGGGGTGGGGCTACAGGCTGCGGAGCTGGCGTGTGCGCTGCTGTTTGATGGGAGCTGCAGCTACGGCGGTGACGGGGGCCTGCGGCAGGCGCTGGTGGCGCTGGTGGGCGGCAGGCGGGGGCAGGTGCAGGAGCTGGTGGCCATGCGGGGGAGGCTGCCGCTGCTGGCTCGGTCGGACCTGGAGGAGGCA
>QAXN01000289.1:16712-30815 GCA_004335795.1 Chlamydomonas sp. 3222 | reverse complement strand
TTTAGTCCACCGTTACACTGCTTCATGCACAGAAGTGCGCATCCGATGTCATTTGGCACTTGTTTGTACAACTCAGGTGGTCCGTGCGGCCACAAGATGAGAGGTACGTCTCCAGTTAGGGGGCACGCCCAACGCGCATAGCAGGTCACCCTAGCTCTACTGGCTGCACTGTGTGCTCATTTAGCCACAGCGCCCACGCAGAACGGCAAGAGTGTACAGCAAGCCTGTGCTTTTGCGTGCGCCCCGTGCGTTGCGGCCCAGTGAGATACAGGCAATTGGATACAAGACAGCCCGGCTCGCTCCGGCTGGGCTGGGCCGGCTGGGCTGCTGTGGACAGTAGGACAGGTATTTATATGTAAGTGGACTGAGTAAGCGAGTTCCGCACGCAAGCGTACGGGAGGCCCTCAGCGGATTGCTCTGACACACGAAGGTCTTCCCTGCCACCCAGCCAGCCTTGTTGTCGACGCTTGGCACAACGCAAGTACATAGCACCCACCGAGAGTAGTCGCCGACCTGGCCGGGCTCTACGCTGCTCACGTTCAGGTCCCACGCGGCATCAACCCAGCCAAGAACCCAGCCTGTGGGAATAAGCAGCGAAATAAGAGATAAAACCCCTAGCCCGAACTGAAGACATGTGAGCACTGACAGCTAGCATAGCAGCTAGCGTGCGGGCCACACACAGGCTGTGCCACTTCAATACAATTGCTGCAATGCTGTGGACCTGTCATGTGGGGGGTGGGGTGCAGGTTACACGACCCGAACTTGCTGCTTCAAACAGTCGCTCCCATGTGTGCCGCTCTAGACGGCGAGCTGCGTGCGTGTGTACGACAGAGCCTGATATGACCCTGAGGCACCTATGCAAGGATGCATCCATGCCACTGCAGCGCGCCTGTAATGTATTGTTGCTATAAATGTGGCTTACTCTGCGGCCCGTTGAAGCATGTGGCGGCTTCCTGCAACGGCACATGTTGTGTTGCCAGGAGGCAGCAGCGGCACAAGTCATCCATGTCAGTGACACTTCATTAAGTGTAAGCTTATCACAGCCCTGCATATAGTATACCGGTAATCATCACGACCGGCAGAGGGGTGCACAGCCCTGCATACTCAGTACGCCCTCGCCCGCCTGTTGTTGCTGATGCTTCCGCACATGGCGATGCACGCGTTTATGGCGTGCGTGGTAGGAACGGTGAAGCACGGCTTTGGTACCAGCAGCCTCATAACACCCGCAAACACGCACGCAGGTCCTCGCTCATGAATGCAGCTTAGAACGCTTATCCTCCAACGTCACTCACGCTGAGGCCGCTGGTGTAGTCGGCGCCTCCGCCCACCACTGTTGTGTCCACGAGGCCAACATTGATGCCCATGGCGCGAATGGCCGCCTGCGTAATGGCGCCAGAGGGAGCCACGCCGCCATTCAACATCACTAAGTGGACACGTGCACATACATACTGGGTGGTTTTCGCATCTTATTTCTGTGGAAAGGTTTACAGATACGCGTGTGCTCAACAGCAGCGGGCCAGCCACCTGAGCTAGTGCTGGTGCACGGTACACAGTCGTCATGGCCCGCTTCATTCATCAGTCGTGCCCGGCATCGGGCACGGGTTCTTCCCACCTTGCGGAGGGCTTCTTGCTCAGAGCTGCTGGTGGCGTTCACATCATCGTGGAATATGGTCCTGCAGCATTGATAAGCAGCAAACGTATGCGGCAGCAGGCTGTTCAGCGGGACCGGCCTCTCCGATTGGCCTTCAAGGGACGACGCACGCACGCACAGGCGCCTGGGTGGCTCAGCAGTGGTGCATGAGTGGTACCGCCATGCGTGGCTTAGCTGCACGCACAAACTCAAGCGTCAGGCATGTAACACACAGGCTGCTTCGGGTCTACACACCCGACTGCATGCACCCGAGGCCCCCTGGCAGAGGTTTTCTGCCCCGCCCCAGCAGGTTGGGCCGCGTACTGCCTGCACACCCACTTACACGCACTGAGGCCGCTGCACGTCTTCGCCAGCCCGACATATGCTAACAGTGGTCTTAGGGCCCCCGGCAGTCAGCGCCTTCGGGCAGTGCTTGCGGGCCAGCTCCAACACCTGCCGTGGCAGGACGAACATGCTGTGCTCGAAGGGCAAGGTCTCAGAGCCCTGCGTACGCACAGCAGGCGGCACAAGGACAGCGGGTGGCTGAGCACATGGTACATGTGTACGGAACAAGCAGCCGGTATGTACAGCAGGGACCAGTGAGAACGGCCAGGGTGGCATTCTCGGACCTTCGTTCCACGTGCTGTTCAGTCCTCGTCAGGATGGATGCGCACGCCTGCGCTGGAGCCGTGGCTCTCAAGTAAGAGCCCAGAACCGTACCGCCCGCATCGCAGGTTTGTTGCATACCGGTACCCCACAGCACCACAGGTTCACTTTCGTTCCTCAGCGTTTGAGCATGCAAGTCGTACGTACCCTGAAGTGGCCAACGATTATGATTTACATTCGGTGCTCGGCAACTCGTGCGTCGTCAATGGCTGGCCCGCCCCTCTGGGACAGCCCGGCCAGCCCACGCAGTGCTGCACCTCACCTCTGTGTAGTTGCCGTACAGCACTTTACGCAGCCCCTCCTCGATCAAGAACACGCACTGATCCCACGCCAGCTCAGCTTTAACGCGCCCCGCCGTGACGAGATCCTTTACACCGTCAGCTGTCCCGGAAACGATGCGCTCCAGCTCGCTGTTGAGCAGCAGCGCCTGCGTATGTAATCACCATCGTCGATGCGATTGCAAGCACGCAGGGACCATTACTTAGGGCCGGGAGCCTAAGACATAGTTGGCAGCAGACAAGGCACCCTCTTGATCTATGTGGCACGCTGTGGAACGGTGAGCTGCTCCATCCACCTCCATATGCCCGGCATGGAGGCACCTGCCGTGCTACCTGATCACTCTTGCATACAGGGTGCTCGTGAATGGCAGGCTTGGAACGCGTTACAGTCTTGGGGATTGGCAAGCAAGGCAGGCGCTTCTAGCCCAACATCAGCTCACCCGAGGCAACACTGCAGATGGCCCTTGGAGGGCTGGGAGCGCTTCCGTGTCGAGCCGTACACGGTCAAGGGAACACTGCCGAAGGAAAGCGTCGAGGCTGCTATCACTGCTGACGTAAGCAGCGCGCACCTGCGGCGCAATTGCGGAGATGTAACGTAAGGACGATGTGCAGGGCTTGGGCCGCCGGTGCGTGGCTACGCGCAGCCTGGCTGGAGTGCAAACGCCCTCGCTGCTGACTCCCGCTTTCGCACCTGCCTGTTCACGCACGCAGCGAGTGGTTCACCGCCTGCTGTGCACACGCCCTTAAAGCAGTACATATGCCCCCACATTGCATGCGCACGCCGAGACCTCATTGAGCAATCCCGCCAATGCTCTATATGTACCGGTATGTTGCCCGCCCCCACCCCAGGAAAGCACGCACACGGTGCACGCCGGTTCTATTCATAGACGACTGGCAAGGCTATGCTAGCTGCGGCCGCAGCTACCAACGTCACCAACCTGAAGGGGGCTCACTGGCGTTGGGGAGGTTTTGGCTTTGGTGCCGTTAATCAACTCGACAGCGACCACTCCTGCGCTTATGGCCAGTACTGCGTCCTCGCCAGCATTGGCTGCTGGCGGCAGAAGGGGCGTGCCGGGCACCAGTCTCCATCCCCAGCACACCGCGTACTGCACATATACTGCACATATAGATCGCGCAGCATGGAGCCAGCAGGTAATGAAGGACTGGATTGGTGTCCAGGGCAGCAGCACTTGCACGAAGGGGACAGACAGCCCCGCTCATGTGACCCACAACTAGACAGCGTGAACTGGCTCAGCGTGTTGGTCTATGGCAGGCATGCTTCAGAGCTGTACGCAAGCATATGGTTGGATAGCAGGTTACCGCGCAGTTCATGTAGATGCACGCGCGGGCACGCCCCTGGCAAGAGGGGTTTCAATGTATGCAGCGGCGGCCGGGCCCAACTGCCGCGTGACGGCCCTTGGGGTACCAATATGTACTGCTGTAACTGTCAATGATAGTGCTGCGCGCACGACACGTGCGGGGTGCGCAGCGCACTCGTTACTCACCGACGATTCTTGAAACGTGACGGAGTGGACATGGAGCACCGTTAAGGCGGCCGTTGACTTGTACACCAAGTCAAACATGGAAAGTGTTCCAGTGACGCCCATGAAGGTAACAAGTCGAGGGTACGGGCAGTACAGCACGGTTTCAGGAACAGGCGGCCAATAGTAGTCAGGTGGGCTGGATGTGTCCAGCAGGAAAGACCGGATCTCTCCCGTGTAATTCTTGAGAGTCGGAGTCCATGAGTTATAGTCGTCCCCGCATGCGAGCTCCATGTAGGCATCGAGCTGGTGGAGCAGGCCAGCTGGTCCGGCAGTAGGAGTGACGCGCCCTGCATGTATGCAGATGTATGCACCCGCACACACACAGGCATAAGTTGCAGGACATGTAAAATGTGCACCAACAGAGAGACCGAGGCCTCCATGGAGCACATGCTGCTGTTTACAGGATATCCACGGCGGAGGGAAACAATACAAGGAGTTTGCTTGTGTTGCAATAATGCGGTCAGGCCGGCGGCGCACATGACCGAGGTCGGTACGAGTTGAATGCATGTAAGTAAATAAAGGCGGGGAGCAAGGAAAGGGGAAGCAGGGGCATGGTGCGTGATGGACGGAAAAGCAAAGTTGCGCGTTCCGGCGGGGGAAAGGGGTGGGTGCCGGGCCTGTGGCATCCGGCTCCCTGCTGCTGCCTGGTGCCTGCTGTTGCATAGCAAGCAGCTACAGCCTGTCGTCTACGAGGTCTGCTGCTGGAGATGCAGTCGCGCAGGTGCCGTGTGCCATCCACGGGTGGACATGCATTGTTCCTATGGGGAGGTATGGTGACAGGGGGTGCAGCTACTTGCTTGCCACGCTTCGTACTGAAGTGACGCGCTTCGTGGTGGGGGCTCCCCACGTGGGGCTCCCCTGCGCCCTGGGTGGTGGTTTTATACTTCCTCATGTCGGTAAGCAGTTTTGCCCCGGCGCCGCGTTCACCTTATATTAGCTGTATTGAAGTGCAGCATAGGGTGATGTTTTGCAATGTTTGTGTCACAGCCTAGGGTACCGCAGCGTGAGAGTCTGAGAGAATGCGCCAGTCCGACAGGTTGGCACCAGTACCGTAAGTCACCCAGATTGTATATGTGACCTGCAATATCTTGTTACATTCCTTGCGCACGTCAGCAGTCACTCACCCACGAGGCATAGGGGGACCGTCTTGTTCGTCCGTTGCCCCGTTGGGCAACACCCCACAAGTCCGAGCAAGCCGGCTGCGTCCCAAAATAAAGGTATGACCAAGGTTAGATAGTTTGTATGTCCTTCATTCACTGCCTCACACATGGCACACGGGTGACCTGCACGCCGGCACTTTGTAAACGGACCAGGCTGCTCACAACACCGTTGCGCCGCAGACGAGACGGGGCCAGTTATCAGTGACACTTAAGCTCGTACTTGTGAGTAGGAAGGTGATGAGCGGCCCCCACTCCTTGCCGCCGATGGTGCCCACAGTGCCACTTGCATGCAACATTGCTGTGTCAGACTGCGCGTGATACAACGCAGAATAATTTACTTTATACTTTCCACGTTGCGCTGGTGGCAGGAAATGTACGGCCTTGTGGTAGGGTTGCTGTCCCGCCGTATTAACAATAATAGAGCGAGAGCATATCGTCGACATTGGGCTCGCTTCGTTCGAAGTGAGAGGATGACAGCTTTGTAGCACAGCAAGGGCCTCGCGCGCCTTGCTCGGCGCAACCGCCGTGTCTTCTCCCTGCTGGCGGGGTCGTGGCCGTGGTCCTGACTGTGTTTGACCGCCTGCTTGACCAGCACTGTGGATGCGCAGGTGTGCCATCTGGTGCCACCTGTGAAGGCATTTTCTTGTGGCTGCGCACAGGAAACAGGTTGGTAAGGGCACTGTGAGGGACACCGCACACGTCAGCGTAGAACGAAGCTCATGCATCATTCCGCTCATCCGCTGTGGAAATAAAGTTCAGTACGCAGGGCGCTCCCCTGGTAGCGCGGCAGCGGCCAAGCCTGGATGCCCGAAGCCACCCCTGAACAGCATGGTAGTTGGTGCTGGCTGGCCCAACGACACACAGCGTGCGCGTCATCCTCGGAGCGAGGTCCCTACTCCATCCGTAAGATGGTTGGTCAGGCGTGAGGGCGTGTGGCTGTGTGGGGGAGATTGGGGTGGAGGGAAGAAGAACGGGCACACGCTTATGGCCCGTACGTAACGCGCAGATGCAATAGCCGCAGTGGACTGTGTCTGCTTTGAGCTCCGTCACGGCTGCGCGATACAATCCGCGGCACGTTGCTTGCTGCTTCTGCACCCAGTCAACCGTTTCGCGTGCCTGGTGGCCGCCAGGGTTACACGGCGGTGCTTGCTCTGCCCCTGGACTGGGATGGGGGCACTGGCGGGGCTGCAGGTGCGCCCCGAGGCTTCGGACGACACGCCCCACGCTGCCTTCCATCGGGCGCATGCTCGGCACACGTCAACTAACGCCTTTGCATCCACACTCGTCCGCAACCTTGCTGCACCCGGGTTACGTGTATGTATCCCGGATCCCAGCATCCCACATGCTGCAATGCCACACGCTAGGACAAGAAAGGACCGAGAAGCTGCTTACCAGCTGCTCCCTAGCCATGATTAAGTCCTCAACCTTCTCTTCTTGTATGCACCCTCCCCCGCACCCATCCTCCACTATGCCGCCCCCCCCCCTCCGCCTGTCCTGCGCTGTGGCCCGTGCCCCCTTCATCCCTCCTCGGCCCTCGCAGCCCCTGGCGGAGGCGTTCTCCGTGCTGCAGACAAGCCGCAACGCCGTGATGCTGCAGCTGCAGGAGAGCTGGCTGAGGCCATACCAGATACGCTGGCGCCGCGTCCGTTGCTTGCGTTGCGAGATGCCAGGTGCCCGCTGCACACTATGCGGGCGTCACCGCTCCGCGTCTTCCCGCTGCTGCCGCTGCGCTGCCTGCCTGCCCTGCTGTCCTGCCGACCGCGCCATCGTTGGTCTTTTTGGTCCACTCCAGTCCAACCAAAGCAGTGCCGTTGCAGGACGGTACCTGGACTTGCGGGAGTTGTTAGTTGGCATGCCGTCGGCCATGGTCCTGTGCTGTTCCTACTTTCTGTGGCCCGCTTTTCGAGCGTCTTTCTCCGCCCTGTCACCCACATACACCAGCATCCACACCCATGCCCCATCCGCAGGTGCGGCCGTCCCACACCCACCCGCACATGACGTGCACGTGCACCGGTGGGGTTGTGCTGTCGGGCATTAAGGTGGTGTGGCCGGACGCAACACCGCTTGGGGCGCAGCTGACGCGCCACACAGAGCAGCGCGGCCGGCGGGGGGCAGTAGGAACAGGCGGAGGGAGAGGAGGAGGCGGGGGCGCAGCGTGGAGGCTGTGGCGGTGGCGGTTGCTTGGGGGTGCAGGGGTGGCAAGGACAGCAGTGAGGCGGGCGGGGGCTGGAGGTGAGGAGGGAGACCGGAGACAGGTGTGTGTTGCGCCGCGCTTGGTAGGGCAGTGTTGCAGTGGTAGCGCGAATGTGAGCGTCCGGTGGTGTTACAGCAGAGTTGCAACCGAGACCTGCAGTGGCATGGGGGTATGCAAATCCGCCGGCCATCGTGACCACCGTGCGAATTCACCGCCAGTATAGCCGAGCCGTTCGTTAAACAGGACCCTTGTCTTGACCCCTTTTCCTTGCCACTTGCAGTCGTCCGGCGGCGGCTGGGGCCGTGGACGTGGGGGCGGCGGCGGTGGACGCGGCGGCCGTGGAGGAGGCAGGAACGGCGGCGGCAGCGGCAGCTGGGGTGGTGGCGGTGGCGGCGGCTGGGGCGGCAACGGTGGCGGCAGGGGCCGGGGCGGCCGCGGGCGTGACGGCGGCAACGGCGGTGGTCGTGGGTGGGGCCGCCGCGACAGGGACGGCGGCGGCCACTGCAGCAACCGCGGCGGCAGGGGCGGTGGCAGCAGCTGGGGCAGCAAGCGCAACGAAGGCTGAGTCCAACGGGGCGTCAGCGGCGGCCAAGCAGCAGGCGCATAGCAGTAGCGGCGCTGAAATACACTGCGTCCCGTCGTACAGGATCCGGCATGTATGGAATGGCGCTTGTGCTGGACTCAGCATGTGAAGAGGATTGGTGCTCTAGCTGCTGCACGTGCGTGGGTACATGCGTATGGCCAGGGGCGGGTGCTTTTGGGGATCGCCTGCATGTACTCCAGATCAGGTTTGCGTGGAAGTTGATCTTCCTGTACCGGTAACCGTTCGACATCTTAGGCTCAAATAAAGCGAACTGGCCAGGTGTCGCGTGTGTTATTGCAGGTTAGTGGCAAGCCAGTTTGTCCCCAAAGCTCGTTTCTAATTGCAGTACAGGGGCAGGCCGGCACAGCGTGAGCCATACATTACACAAGCAGCGTTGCTGTTCCGCGCCACACCCTGGTCCTGTGCACTGCCAATTATAGCAGCTCCTCTTCTACTACCGTAGTACTACAACACAACCACGCCGCCGCCGTATGCATGTCGCTTTCCTAGCTTCAAGTACTGCACATGGTCTGATGCCACACGCACATCAGTCTCGCGCATGCAGCGAAGCTGCGTGCTCTGGTCTGCAGTTCCAGGCTTGGGTCGTCGCGGTGCACAACTTGGTCGCCTCAAGACCCTAACTCCACGACTGCCAGCTATACGCGCTACGCGCTAGTCAGCACATGCCGCAGCTCATGCACCTCCTGCCCTCACAAGCAAGCCCTTTCCTCGCTTCCTCTCCTCGCAGCCCAAACATAAGGTGTGCAGTCCGCGAGCTCCGTACATCTCCCTGGCACCTGCAGCGCCCAGCACTGCAGCGCTGGCCACTGCGGTGCTGGTCCCTGCACTTGCGTGTCCTCCCGTCACACACACATTCCCCGCATACCCCTTGCACGCAGGCAAGCGGGGTATGACCTACAATCACTAATATGCACTGAACACAGCTGAACGCAGTTGCTCTGCCTGCAAAACGCACACGCACAAGTGCTGGCCCTGCACGCCGCAGTCGATACGCCTGGAGTAATTGACCCTGCTCGCCGCTCAACCCACCGACAATACGACATCTGCAGGAGCCCTAGTTGCATCCGCCGGCACAGATCATCACGCTGTACTCTCCAGGACCAAGGCATAGTCAATGATGCATACTGGATGCCCTTTGCTGGTACCGTAACAACGGTACCGTTGCTCACACAGCTTTCGCACAGCTGCTGCACTCAGGCTAAACCTCGCTATATATGTCCCTGATGCAGGATGTTCTCAGCCTGGTAAGGGCTTAGTTCTGATGCAGCCGCCTCAGAGTTGCCCGACGCCGTGTACCAACGTCCCCTGGCGGCGGCGCGTCGTCGTGGGGCAGCTGCGCATCAGGGGGTGGCGGTGACCGCCGCGGGGGCGGTGGGGACCGCCGTGGCGGCGGCGACAGCGGGGGCGGTGGGGATCGCCGTGGCGGTGGCGACGGCGGTGGCGACGGCGGGGCGTCGAGCCGTACCTCCACCCACGCGGATTCGTCGCCCTCCAACACGTCAGATATCGGATTGAACCCGACATTCAGGTAAGCCAGCAGCACATTCTCATCTGCGGGCACCAGTGTCGGTATTGCAAAGCGGACACCTCGCAAGCAAGC
This sequence comes from Chlamydomonas sp. 3222, assembly GCA_004335795.1. Taxonomy (NCBI): domain Eukaryota; kingdom Viridiplantae; phylum Chlorophyta; class Chlorophyceae; order Chlamydomonadales; family Chlamydomonadaceae; genus Chlamydomonas; species Chlamydomonas sp. 3222. Next base: position 21,139 of record QAXN01000289.1, on the reverse strand, counting down.
AAGCAAGCATGGCAGCGAGGCTCATCAGACGGCCTAAAAGGCAACCCAACCATAGGCCAAAGGTCAGAATTCACGTTTGCGTGGGCCGAGCGCAGTTCCTGCAATGAAATTAAATGTAAGCTGCAGACGTCAGCTCGGGGTGTTCAGCTTCCAGACCACCAAAACCTGCTGTTTGGTTCGTTCTGCATGTCAGCCAGGTGCTACAGACGTGTCTAGCTACCCGTGTTCAACGAACGAAACAGAAGGGAAGGCCGCTTGCTGCCATACCTGGGTATATCCTCCTGCGCACTTCTGCCCTCAGAGACACATATCCGGGCTCGCCGTTGGTGCGTGGGGTGGTGCCCCACAGCTTCACCTCCTCGGTACGGATGCCGTACGGCTCGCCTTTGCGCCACTGGTTGCCCGAGTACAGCGCCAGGTGGTGGCCGCGGTCGCTCCCGTACAGCCCCAGCCTGTTGCTCTCCATCCTGTGTACGGAACAGAGACTCACGTTGGCAAGCCATGTCTTGCCTCTTTCAGAGGGGGTTTACATACACAGCTTGTAGACGGGAGACATCTAGCTGGAGGCGAAAAGAAAGGCCTTGGTAGCTAGTTCAGCAGAAACCCACCCCCGCCCTGCCGCAAACGGATGCGGTCAGTGGTTGCTGCCTAGACACCCACCGGAACACAATCCAGAACGTTTCAGGCACATCGCTGCCAAGGGCCTCTGTGGTGAACGTTACGCGCATGATGCTCTCTGGCATGCTGCCGTACGCAGGCAGCTGGTACCTGCACCCCAACAGTCGACACAGTGACGGGCGTGGGCAGGTTAGATTAGGTTACCAATACATACGGTAGCGGCATGCTTAGAAGCAAGGGTGCATCCAAGGGCATATGGGATATGGCGATACGTTGTGCTACATGCCAGGTGCTACAAGCCCGTGTTTTTACCTTGTGCACGGCGGCCCAACAAGGTGAACGAAGGCGCGTGAGTGAATGACAGACAGCCTGGCTAGCTGGGCTTCGGAAAGGGGCTGAACTCTGGAAAGGGGCCGAAACTGTACACACATGCAGCCTGGGTATTTGTCACGGTACGCGGCTGAGCTAAACGCGAGCTTAAAAGCTCAGATGACAATTCCGTCCGGGGGCGCCACACCCCTTCTACAGTATGCATGTCGGTCCCACGCTCAAGCGCATGGGAGACGCTCAGCAGACTGCTCTGACACACGCACCGAGGGCCTGCTTCCCACACATGTCTCCGCGTGGCACAGAGCAGTTACACAGTACCCACCAAAGATCGCCGATTGGCCCGGGCTCTACGCTGTTGACGGTAAGGTCCACCGAGGCGTGGGCCCAGCCAAGGACCCAGGCTGTAATAAGGACCAGCAGCGGAATTCAGGCACACATGGAAAAGATTAGAGCGTAGACATATATACAGCTAGCAGCTAGCGTGCGAGCCACACGTACGTCAGCCGTGTCGGCCCACCATTGCGGTGAACCGCTGGTGCACGCAGACGACACGACTCTGTAAGCCACTAAATGCCCAACCCTGCCCCGCATGCTTTACTGCTGATGGCAGGCTCAAACCTGCTGCCTCGACAGTTGCCTCCATCAGATGCCGTCGTAGGCGGCGGGTTGCGACAGTGACGAGACAGAACCCGGCCTATTTTTTGAAGCACCCATGCACGCATCCATCCATGCATACCGGTACCGCTATCGCTAAGTATGCCGCGAGTAGTCTGTAATAACTCATGTGATATTGCAACGGTCGGTGGCTTACTCTGGGGCCCGTTGAAGCAGGTGGCGGCTCCCTGCATGCAACGATCACACACACGCAATGTGTCGTCAATGAGGCAGTCGCACATGTCGCCAGTGTCAGTGACACTGCGTTCACTGGTGCTTGCCACAACACAGCGGAACGACCAGGGTAAGCAGAGGGGTGCACTGCGTACTGCGTACGTACGTACGCTCACGCCCGCCAGCGGATGCGTGCTAGCTGACTTGCGCATCCGGTCACGGTTCTTGTGTTGTAGGAAGGGGCAAGCACGGCTCAACACTGCATCACTCGCTCGATACCATCTGATATATCATCCATGCGAACACGCAGGTCCTCGCTCATGAATGCAATGGAAAGCACTCAACATAACCTTGGACGTCGTCACTCACGCTGAGGCCGCTGGTGTAGTCGACGCCTCCGCCAACCACTATCGTCTCCACAAGGCCAACATTGATACCCATGGCGCGAATGGCAGCCTGCAAATTGGCGTCAGAGGGAGCCAAGGCAAGCATCTCTGAGTAAGTGGACAGTGTACATGTTTGGGAATTTGCGTGCGTGTGCACAGCAGCAGCCGTGCGTCCACCTGCGCTACCGGTGTACCGTACACGGCCTTGGCCGCCGCGTCACTCGTGCATGCCCACCACGTTAGTTGTCCTCCCCACCTTGCTGAGGGCTTCTTGCTCAGAGCTGCTGCTGGTGTTCGCATCATTGGTGAACATGGTCCTGCAGCAGCACGAAGCGGCAAATAAAGGTGTGTAGCGTTGCAGTGCGGGTACATAGTAGCAAAGCGTCAAGCAGGTGCCAACGGTGTGCAGCAGGTACAGGCTACCGGTAGCAAGACAGGCCTCAGGCGCTCCGAGTGGCCTCCAAGGGACGACTGGGTGGCTAAGGTCCTCAACAGTGGTGCATGCGTGATACGGCCATTTGTAGCTTACATGCACGCATAAACATGAGCGTCGGGCATGTGAAACCCAGGCCACTATCTGCCGGTCTATCCAACATGACCACACCCGAACCCGTAGGCACGCACCGCTCCGCCCCCTCACTCGTTTGCAGGTTGGGCCGCCTACTGCCTGTACCGCCACTTACACGCATGCAGATGGCTCCACCTCTTGGCCGGCCCGACATATGCGACCAGTGGTCATACGGCCCTCAGCCGTCAGCGGCTTTGGGCAATACTTGCGGGCCAGGTCCAAGACCTTCCATGGCAGGACCAAGACGGAGTGCTCAAACGGCAAGGTTCTGGAGGTTCCGCCCTGCGTACGGCACGTCGTGAGAGCGAAGAAGGCGATTGCTGCTGTGCGCATGTATGGGCGTGTGCAAGTACGAAGTACGGTACGTAGTAACAGGCAGCTGGTACCACATACAGGGACCGGCGAGAACGGTTGAGATGGCATGCTCGAGCCCGCCACGGGCTATTTCCTCCTCCACAGGTAGGATGGCACCTCAATATTAGCTCACACCTCCGCTGGAGCCGCGTGTGGCTTTGAAGAGCCCAGAACCACCGGCACTGGTTCGTGCGTTTCATACCAGCCACGCACACTCATGCACATTCCCCCGGGGTTGCGCGCGCAAAGCGTCCGTACCTTCGAATGGGCAACAAGCACGACCCGCATCACAGTACGTACCCGGCAACGCGCACGCCCATTGCCGACCCTCTCATCTGTGACGGCCCAGCGGTGCTGCACCTCACTCACCGGTCCAGCGTTGCCGTACAGCCCTGCGCGCAGCTTGTCCTGGACGAGGAACACGCACATCGCCCACGCCTGCCCCGCTTCGATGTGCCTCCCTCCGACCAGGTCCCTTACGGTTTCAGCGTTCCCGGAAACGATGCTCTCCAGCTGGGCACTGAGCATCTCCTGCGCAGCCACCATGCGTGTCAATGCGGTTGCTTGCAAGCATGCTTGGGTGGGCACAGAGCGAGGGGCGCGCGCGGGAGCCCAAGGCAAGATGTACGACACGTGTGCAAGTGCCGTACGGCGTTTGCTTGACGCCCTTTCATGAACCTACGGGAAGCATCTGGTGTTGGCAGTCGACAAGACAGCCTTCTGGTTTGGCAAGAAGGGTGAAGTGGAGTGTACCGGTATCTGCATCCACCTCCACATGCACGGCGTGCAGAACGCACCGTGCTGTGCGTGATGCTGTCTGCTGAATCTCTTGCTTGCACATCCGCTTGGGTGCCCGTGCGTGGCAGGTCCACGAACCCCTTGCAGTCTTGATTGGGGGTGGGCGAGCAAGGAAGTGGCTTCCATTCTGATCAGGGGAGATTCCGCATCAGCTCACCTGAGGCAACGTCGCAAACTGCCCTTCGAGCGCTGAGAGCGCATCAGTGTCCAGCCGCACGCGGTTCCAGGAGCACTGCTGTAGGAAAGAGCCAAGGCTGCTTTCATCTCCGACGTAAGCAGCGCGCACCTGCGGTGCAACCATGGCAGCAGGTATGTGACGTTGGTAGCCACGATATGCAGGACGTGGGCTGCAGGTGCATGGACTCCTGAAACCTTGCTGCTGGACTGCAAACGCCCTGGTTGACCGGCCCTTATTACACACCGGCGGGGTTCACAGGCTGCGCACGCACGAGTCCTACAGCAGTACGGCCCGACTTCGCACACGGAGGTTTCATTGAGGGATCAGCCCCTGGGCTGCACTGTACGTTCCAAAATGAGCGTATTTT
>QAXN01000289.1:0-12508 GCA_004335795.1 Chlamydomonas sp. 3222 | reverse complement strand
CGTACGGTGATGCACGGGCCACGTCCGCGGCTGCCCATCCGCAGCTGTGTACAAGCCGACACAACGACGTCGTCACGGCCCAGGCGCTACCCTGTCCAACGACCGTACCAAGGAATTTCCCTTGCGTACGACAGATTCCGACCGCCAACCGCAACCCGTAACCCCAAAGCGCACCCCAACCTGCATGGCACGCCCCACCCCCACCCCCTACCCGTACGGCGCCATCTTCCCCCACGCCCTGTCCTGCTGCAGGGCCACGGCGTAGCAGCTGCCGCTGAACAGCGCAGTGCCGGCCAGCGTCAGGCCACCCACCAGCCAGGGGTACCTGGTGGGTGGGGGGGGGCGCGGGGAAGGGTAAGGGGAGGGGGGTGCCGTGTGGACAAGCACAGGAGCGGATGTGCCTGTTGCCAGCCTACAGCCGCCCACCAGCCAGGGGGGCCTTGTGGGAGACGTGAGGCGGGTCCGGCAGGATGCACCACCGACAGGAAGCATGGGAAGAAGATGTGGCGATAAGCTCTTGTGCGGGGCCCACATGCCAGGCATGCCGAAGGGCAGCGGGGGTGGGGCGCACGGAATGGGAGGGAGGGTTGCATGGATGGCTGAGGCGAACAAGGGGGTGGGCACACGTGTCGCCTGGTGCGAGGCCGTGCATCAACCAAGGCTCGCTGAGAGAGGGGCACTTTAAAGGATGCTCAGAGGTAGGAAAGCCATAGGGAAGGCCAGCGGCATGGTGATCACGGTAGTGGTGCTGACAAAGCGTGGCGGCCAACGGCCCGCCGTGCCAGCCAGGGGTTGGTTGGAAGTGCAAGCTCGAGGGCACAAGGCACAGCACACGCTTGCGGGAGGAAGGGACGACAGGATCTCAGTTTGTGCAATCAATTGCATCAGCACATACCAGCAGCTGCATGCCAGCTCTGGGCCGCTAACCACCCAGGCCGGGGGCTTTGGAGGGAGGGCTGTGGGGGGAGAGCGTGCGAGTGCGGGTGCGCGACGGACCGAATTCGCATGCCACGCCTTGGCGCGAGGCCCAGCAGCTTCAGGCAGCTGCGCTCAAGTAGCTCTGAATGTCGTACTGAGGTGGCGGAGTGGTACTCTGCGGACCCCATCCCGCCCGTGCCGTGCCTACAACCCTGGGGTTCCCGGGCTGCACCCGTCACAGCCCCCAGGGCTGGCTGTGCCTGTGGCACCGGTGCATGCCTGCTCCCACACCCACACCCACATCCACACCCACACCCACACCCTCCGCGCCCCGGCCCACCGTGTGGAGGGCGCGATGGCCAGCAGCAGGCTGTGCAACAGGTGGTAGTGGTTGGCGCGCTTAAACACCTCCGTGAAGTGGGGGTCCTGCGGGCGAGGCGAGGGCACAGTGAAGGGGTCGCTAACAACGGGGCAGAGCGTGCGGGGGTAATGAGTGAGAGCGAGCCAAGCAATTGCACGATGCAGTGGGTAGGGGTCCAGGTGGGAGAGGGCGGGGGGAGTGCAGCGTAAGGGGTAATAAGAGGGTGAGCGCCTCAGGTAGGTGAGATTAGGAGTGCCACAGAACACATAATGACATACGGTATGTGCAGGCTGGGGCTGTGGACTTGGATGGTTGCTGCGTTTTGATAGTGACCTCTTGTGGTATTGCGATGAGTGTCAAGCAGCAGAAGTCTTCTGCAGGGCGGAAACCACCTCGTGCCCCAGCCCCACTCCTGTGCTTATGCCTACAAGCGGTTGACCTCAGACCCGACGTTGGGCTTGCATTGATTGGGACCATTGGTATAGCAAAATTAACTGCGCATTGTATAGCACATGCCTGCGGCTTGAAGGCGTGCGCACCGTAGGCGCCGAGGCCGATGGCTGTCGCTCCTGAAACAGCTGCAACTCGCAGCCATAGCCCGCTTGCCGCAAGCAGCGCCATCCTGGCCCTGGTTCTCCTTTTTCTGTCACCTAATAGCCCGCTTGCGCTGGCCAGGGTTTTCAACGTTGCAAGACACCGTGCGTGTGGCAGTCGCGTGCTCAGCTGAACGTCCTGGCGCATACACGTACAAGAGTATCAAGGTCAGAGAAGGTGAGCTAAGTAAGGTATATATACAGCCATATGTGCATCCTCACCTGTTGTGCGCACGGAGCCTGCAGGGGCACCATTGCCGCAGGCTGGTACATCCCGGAACCAGCAACCGCTGACACCACTGTCATGCAAAGCCTCCTCACAGAGGAGATTACTTGCAGACGTCAGGCTGTCCGAATCTATCCATTGAGGTATGTGACGCAGCGGAGGAAAATAGCATACAGCATGGCACCAGCAAGCGGCACTGGACGGGCACGTGGCAGCTGGGGCACCCCGGCACGCTGCTTGCTGGGCCATGGCTTTGCGGAGTTTTTACAAAGAAGACACAAGTGTCAGTGAACTGCGCTTGTGCACAGAGCATGCCAGCTGGCGAGGGAAGGGAGCACCCCGGCGCTGAAGAGCCTTGGCCAAGGGCCTGCATGGGCCTGGATGGGAGCTCGGCCGTAGCGCGTAGGGCGTAGGGCCGCAGGCCGAGCAGCGGCATGTGCCATGCAAGGCCTACAAGACAGGGTAAAAGGCATTTGATACACTATAATATCCTCCGTACAATGCTCCTGGCGAACGCGGAGTGGTTCAGTGGCAGTTTTGTGGGCTGTAGTGCGGCACCTTCCGGGTCAAAGATGCCGCCATGATAGCAATGCTTGTAAGATAGCGTTCGCGGCCATTTATGACTTATCTGGCGATGCTTCTCTTTGCCTTCGATATTGGCTCCGGTACCAGGATTCCATTTTGCGCGATGTTGGTTTCTGCCATCAGTTACCGAGCAGCTTTGTTTTTGCTTACAGCCAAGTTATGTTGGTCAGCACCAATGTCAGATCCGCCGCTGGCCCGGCCCCAAGTGCACCTAACAACCAGCCCGAACGGGACCAAACGGAACGACCCATACTCATGGTGCGTTGCTGCCAGTGCCCTTGCCTCCACTGTGGCAACTGTGTCGTCACTAACCTTGCATCACGCTTCATCCGAGCGTTCGTCTGCTGCAGTGTCATCGGTGGTCAGCGCCCCTGCAGGCGCTTTCTTGAGTATACCACCGTCAGCGGGCAGCGCCCTCGTGCAGCACCCGCCCCATGTACTCACGTGATTTTTATAATTGGTGCATGTGCACTCCTTGCACGCTACGGCCCGCAGGCTGCGGGATGACACGTTGCAGGACAGGGCAGTGCTAACCCACCTGCAGCGGGAGAACGCCTACGCTCAGCAGACGCTCGGGCAGCTCCGCAAGGTGCGAAGCTGTGGGTAGCTATGGCTGTCGTTCTTGTGACTGCAGAGGCCTCCTCATGCGTTGAAGCTCGAAGGACAGTGGCCAGCTGGCAACGGCCGCTTTCTCATTCAGCCAGCGACAGCGTCCACAGCGTGCGAACATCGAGGGCACGTGCGCTAGGCGATGGCAGGAACTCCGCGCACCGCACCTCCTCTGCATCCACGCTGATGTTCTTGCACGTCTTGGTCAAGCGCTGCCCTCACCTCTGCCCCCTAACCACCCAGACCCCAACCACCCAACCCCGTCGTCCACTGCCCCGTCGTCCACTGTATGCCTCCCGCCCGACCGTACCGTCACACCGCGCCGCCACGTGCAGACCGAGGATGCGCTCCTGGCTGCCATGGACGCCCGCGTGCCCCGCCTGGAGGTCTCCCCTGCACGCCCCTCTCCCGATTTGTCGTACTGGTACGGCAGCAGCCGCGGCCCGGGGCAGGACTACTGGGTGCACACGCGAACATGGGCCCGGCCACGGCTGCACGGTACCGAGCGGAGCCAGCAGGGCGGCAGCCCGACAGGTGGGCTGATGTGGGTTAGATGTGCGTCAGGTTTCGGTTAGGGCCGTCTGCGTCCACCACAAGCGTGTAAATAATGGGCCAATCAGTCACTTGTGTAATATCAACTTACTGCTGTAGGCCCCGGTGGCTGCCCTGGGGCACTGACGGAAATTGTGTGTGCCCTGGCGACGGTACATCCATTCCTGCAGGGCCTCTGTCGTACGGCCCAGACCCGGCTGCCGTACCGGAGACAGTGCTGGACGTGAATGCGCTGTGCAGGGGGGAGCCCTACTGCGACGTACCAAGCGTCAAGGCACGTTGCAATATGGGGCCGGGGCGGGGCAGGCGCCGCCGGGCACCAGGTCATGTGCCCCTACATTAACGGACACACCGGCATGCCGGCGGCTGCCACCCGTTGTGTTGTAACCTAGCAAGGAATGCAGAACACAACCTAGCAAGGAATGCAGGAACCCTACTGGGCTTCCAATTGGCCTTGTAGTGCGTTGCAATGATGCCAGCACAGTGTCAAGGACTGAGGCATGATGACAACCACCAGCGTTCCGCTCTTCATATCCTTACCGGTACTCCCTGCGTCCAACCCGGACGATGCCTCCGCAGCCCTCGCCCGATGGCCGCTTCGTGGCCTTTACCGTTGACACGGCGGGGGACGAGCGGTACCGGCTGGTGGTCAGGGAGGTCGGTGGCGAGGTGGTGGGCGGCCAGGAGCGAGAGGAGCAGGACCAGGAGCAGCGGCAGCAGCAAGGACGGGAGGTGCCGCTGGCAGGTGTGGGTTGTAGGTGCTGAGCGTTGGCCGTTCGAGGGGCATGTGGCTTTGCGGTGGTGTACTTACCTTCCGCATGGATGAGCTACAACAGTGCGCCATGCGGCACCAGGCGCTGTGCATCCCGCTGTGCGACAAGGTGCGACAGCTAAGCAATGAGCACGGATTGCGGCAGCTAATGGAGGCCCCTTGGTGGTGCACAGCATGCAAAGGTGGTACATTCAAGCTTCCGGCACACACCGCTGCACCGCGCCGCTGTGCTGTGCGCAAATCCCCGTATGTGCGACTGCTCACTGGCGTGCTGCTGCTGCCGCCGGTGCCGCTGCTGCTGCGTGCAGGGGGCCGCTCCAGCGCACGGGGCCTGGCCCCCCAGGTGGAGTGGGCGACTGACAGCAGGAGCCTGTACGTGCTGAAACTCGTGAGTGCCGTGCCGTACTACGGTATGCGTGGGGCATAGAGCCCCATGCCACGCGCAGCTTGTATGTACGGCATGCCGCTTACAGTAGGCTAGCAGGCTCTTGCTGGGAGGGCCCATGGAGCCCTAATGCCCGACAGTTCCGACTGGAACTCTGGAAGAGCCAAAGGCGCTTGTCCGCTTCGTCGCGGCTCGGTTGCCTGACGAACAACAAACACCTCGTCCCCTTGTGCCGCAGTGTGGTTGGCAAATCCCTCGACACCACTAGCTCTTCACTCTCGTGGTCGGCCTACCCCCAGCCGCCCCACCCCGCCATCTCTGTGCATGGCCTGTCCCCCACAGACCGCCGCCACCAACGAGCCGTATCAGGTCCTGCGCTGCGGCCTGCAGCTGCCGCGGTCAGGGGCTGCTGTCACGGCTGTGGAGCCGGCAGAGGAGGGGGACGCCGCCCGAGGGGGAGGGGCGGAGGGCCCCGTCCAGCCCCTGGTGCTGCTGGAGGTGGGTTGTATGGTGTGTGTCGGCTGGGTGCGGCGGGGTGCATTTACGACAAGGGAGGAGCAGTCCGAGAACTCCTGTCTGTGGCTGTGGCGGGCGGAGCCTTGCAGGTGAAAGGGAGCGCGGGGTGCCTGCATGGCGGAGGGAGGGCTCGCAGCTGGCCAGTCAGGCAGGGAGCTTGTCGTACTAGTCGCTCTGCCGTGAGGCTGTCACTTTGCACATGCCCTGATCCCGCGGGGGGAGGGACACGCTGCGTAACTCTTCTGCCCCCTCACGAAGACGTTGCTCTCAGGGGTCTCCTCTAGTTGAACTTCTCCTCCGCCCGCACGCACACTGTACAGCGGCGACCACCGCCACCCACCTGACACCTGGCCACTGCCTGCCCTGCTCTGACACCTTGTACCTTCACTGCTCGCCTGTACCTGCTTCTATAAGGCTAGTTTGCCTGCATCCCGCACCGCATCCGCTACACACTGTGCAGGACACGGAGGAGGGCGCACGTCTGCAGCTGTGCCGCAGCTCTTCGGGGGCCTTCCTTACGCTCACGCGCAGCTCGGGGGTAAGGACATGTGGCCGTGCGGGGAACTGGAGTGGGCGGGGGAAAGAACGGGCACCGGCTTGCTTCTGGCCCGTACCGGCTGTGGGCCATGTCCGTCAGTCGCGGCTGCACAATAGTGATACACGCCTGCTGTTGAAAGCGCCCAGATCAATGTTTGCGCGTGCCTTCTTGCCGCCAGGGTTACACGTCGGTGCTTGCTCTGCCCTTGGACTGGGATGGGGGCACTGGCGGGGCTGCAGGTGCGCCCCGAGGCTTCGGACGATGCGCTCCGCACCGCCTGGCCTTCATGCACGACACACACCAACGTCTTTGCATGCACACTCGGCCCCGACATTGCATTTAGCCTGCGTTTCATACCCCAAACCCCACATACTGCAATGCCTTACACTAGGGCGAGTGAGGGCGGACAAGCTGCATACCAGCTGCCGTCTAGTCGCAAGGTTGGCCTCAACCTTCCCTTCCTCTTTGCGCCCTCCTCCGCAACCCACCTCCCCCAGGCCGCGCCCCGCCCCTCCGCCTGCCCCGGGGCCTGCGGGCCACCCCCGGGGTCCCATGGCTGCTGGTGGCAGGGGAGTCCTCCGCCGCAGACGTGCTGCGCACCGACCACCTGCTGTCACTGCATGCAGCTGTGTCCCCAGCCCGGGGCCACCGTGGCAGGGGGCAGGGCGTGCACCAAGACCAAGGCCAGGGGAGGGGGAGGGGGAGGGGGCGGAAGCAGGAGCATGAAGCGGTGCAGCCAGGTGTGCAGGTGGAGGTGTTCGCTGCCGTGCTGGACACCGACCGCTACCCCGATGGACACGTAGCAGCGGTGGTGGGCGGCGACCTGCATTCACGCGTGGTGGGTTGGGGCGCAACATGCATGGGGGGGCTTTGGTGTCCAGCGAACTACCAGTAACGTCGGGTGCCTGCTGCCAGAAAAACGCGTGCCAGCGGCACGTGTCCCGAGTGACCCCGACTGTCGTATGATTGATGTACAAATTGCAATTGAGTAATGGCCAGCAGCATGCTGCTTTACTTGCATGATGTGTACGGGCATGTGCTGAGCCTGACAGCCTGTCGCTGCTTACCGCAGGTCCTCGTGGAGGGGCGGCCGGGGCTGCAGGTTGTCGACTTGGCGGTGGTGTTGGCAGCAGCGGGAGCCGACGGCCGCGATGGAAGCGACGCAGCGGGGCGGTCGGGGAACAGCAGCAGCAGCAACGCTACCGGTACGGAGGGCGGTACCAGCGATAGCGGCCCCTTCCTGGTGGTGCACACCCTGGAGCGCATGCAGGCCGCTGTACACGTGTACGACGCGTCGGGGCTGGAAAGGTGGCTGCAGGACCGGATGCAGCAGGGGTCGCAAGAACGCAGCGGGCGGAAGCGTAAAGGCAAGCGGAGAGCGCACCAAGGGCTGATGCAAGATCAGCCAGACAGCAACGGAGGTGGAGGATCAACAGGTTCTGAGTCAGACAGTGAGGCCGGGTCTGCATCCGGGAGGGAACACGCAGGGCAGGCAGCTTCCTCCCGCTTCCTGCTGCCGCTGCGTTGGAGCTACAGCCCCGGGTCCTCGGTCTCCAGCCTGCACCTTGACCCCGGCTGCTGGCCCAGCCGCCGCCTGCCGTACGTACGACTGTCGTACAGCAGCCTCGCGACGCCTGTGACTACAGTAGACCTGGACGTGGCGGGCCGAGCGGCGCACGTGCGGCAGGTGCGGTGTACGGAGGACTGGCCGAGTGGGAGCAGCTTCAGACACCGCCCGACATACGCAGGCCTGTTGAAGTCCGGCCTGCTATGCGCGTGTTTGTCTTCCTGCTGAGCCTGTTGCATATCTCCCTGCCGGCCGCAGGTGGAGGCGGTGGAGGACTTCGATCCCTCCGCCTACCGCACAGCCACGCTGTGGGTGCCGGTGCCTGTGCCGCCCAGCCCCGGACCCGCCGGCTCCGAGACCGTGCACGTGCCTGTCACGCTGGCGGGGCGCGTCGACACGTGGCCGCTGGACACGGGCCGCCCGCTGCCGCTGGTGCTGCAGGTGGGGGCGCAACGCATCCGTGGATGCACGAGGATGAGTGGGCTGCGACTCCTCCGTGCGTACGAGCTTCTCTCCCCGGTGTACCGCTTGCTGAGCGTCACCTCGTGGGTCTCTGGCGTCCTCCTGTGTGACTGGTACTTACCGTCCCTATGAGTACTCCTTGCAGGTCTACGGCGCGTACGGCAACAATCTGCTGCCCAGCTTCATCCCCAGCGACATAGCCTGGCTGGACACCGAGTGGGGAGCGGGGAAAAGCGACAGCAGCGGCGGCACCGCCGGCGGGCGCGGCTGCCTGTACGGCATCGTGCACGTGCGCGGCGGCGGCGAGCTGGGTTCGGCGTGGCGGCGCGGCGGGCGGCGGCTGGACAAGTGGCGCAGCGCAGAGGACTTGGTGGCGGCAGCGGAGCACCTGGTGGCTAAGGGGTACACCAGCAGGGACATGCTGGCGGCGTGGGGGCGGTCGGCAGGTGCGGCGGGGGGTGTGGTGTCGTAGGGCGTGGTCGCGCTTGTGGCCGAGACTGTGTAGCCAGGTAATTGGCATATGCTGAAGCAGGCTCTTGGGGTCTGCCTGGCGCGTGGGAGCCGCCACGTCATGGTTAGCTGCCCGATGACGACAAGGAGCCGACAGGTGGTGGCTCAGTAATGGGGACCGCGCAGGCCCGCACCGGCACCAGCCCTGGCATGCAACAATTGCCATACCCAAGCACCACTGGGACGTTCGCCACCTGCGTTCCAAGCAGCCTAGCCGTTGCTGCACGCCTTGAACTGCCGTGCTTTCGCCCCGTACACTGTATACAACCTGCATGCGGTACCCCGTATCCTCATTCTTACCGCTGCTGCTCCCCAGGTGGGCGCCGCAGGCCGCGCCAGCTGCAACCACCAGCCCCAACCCGCTAACCCGCCCGCCCCCACCCTACCTGTTGCACTGCTCCTTTCCTTCCCAGGCGGCGTGGCCGTGGGCATTCCCATTCCTACCCCCACACTGCCCCCATGCCCCCACGCTCCCCTCACCCCCAGGCGGCCTGGCCGTGGGCATGGCGCTGCACGCCGCCCCCGGGCTGCTGCGCTGCGCGCTGCTGGAGGTGCCCTTCCTGGACGTGCTGGGCGCCATGGCGGACCCCTCGCTGCCGCTGACGGCACGGGAGCGGCCAGAGTGGGGCGACCCCACGGCGTCGCAGGTGGGCGGAAGGTGGAGTGGTGGTTGTCGCAGTAGTCGATTGGCCATCTGGGGCCGCGCGCAGCTATGGAGTGCGGGTCCGTGTGGCGTGCAGGCGGGGCGCTGAGAGGGGCCCCACGTGGGCCAAGGGCAGCAGGCAGCTGGGTGGGGTGTCTGGAGGGGTTGATTGCGGCAGGGAAGAAACGGGCAGTGTTGTAGGTGCGGCCGGCGGGGGCTGAGGGATGGGGCGTGGGGGTGGGGTGGATAGGGGTGGGACCGAAAGGGGTGGAGTGGTGGTATGCTGCCGGTATGATAGGCTAATGTGGGCTCACTTGCCTGTGCTTTTGCTGCTTGCCGCGCGTTGGCTGCTCCGTGTACCGGTAGCCGCGTGCCGGGACGTCATGTTTGGGGAACAGCTTCCAGATGCCAGGATCAGGAGGGCCCCCCCCGTACACGCCACCCTCTTGTCATAGTTCGGTGACCCAAGCTATTCACCTCAAAAAATCCCACACCTATGCGCCAGGCCGATTGGGACAACATTGTATCGTACTCTCCGTACGACAACGCGGACAAGATCGTGGCGGGCGGGCGCCGGCCTCCTGCGCTGCTCGTCACGTGCTCGCTTCGCGACCCGCGCGTGCCGTACTGGGGGCCCGCCAAGTTCGTCGCCAGGCTGAGGTGGGCGGCGGCGACGGCGGCTGAGAGGCGGGCGGCGAATGGGCACGGGGGGCGAGAACGGGAGGCAGGGCGGGAGGGCGTGGCGGGCGAAGGAGGTACAGAGGTGGCAGCCGGCGTGGTGGAAGATGACCCTGTACCAGCGGAGCAGCTGTACGTTGGACAAGTGCCTAACAGGGGCGGTGCTGGTGGTGCTGGTGGTGGTGGGGACGCGTCAGGGCTGGGACAGGCACGGGAGGGCGGCGGGCATGGGGCAGGGGCCCGCGGCGGGCCGGTGCTGCTGCTGACGGAGATGGGTGCTGGGGGGCACTTTGGTTCCGGGGCCGCTGGTGCGCGGCTGAGGGACCGGGCCATGCGGTTCGCGTTTCTGCTGCACGTGCTGGGGGGCGGCAGCGGCGGAGGCAGCGGAGGTGGTGTTGATGGTGGAGGTGGCGTTAGCACTGGCCAGGCCCGCCACGTGTGACGTTGAGTGTCAGGTACCCGTGCACCGGCCACCAGCCGCCAGCCGGCCCTCCCCTCCAGGGGCAGCCGCACCTACAGTGGCACACCGCGCCAGGGCATGAGCAAGGGATGTGGGGCCCTGTTAAATCCAATGTGAGCACCACCATGCATTTTGGCAACCTGCTGTAGTCGAGTAGTGACGTACTTCAGAGTTCGTAAAGTTGTGCGCGCTACTGGGCCCCAGGCACGGCCTTAATACTGCAAGCATCACCGAGCAAGCACGTGGCACGTGGTCACCGGGGCAGGGGACTGCGGTACAGCCAGGTACAGCACTTCAGATGGCATAGACGTTATGGCGATGGGCCCACAGCCTCACTTCCGTTCACGAGGAGGCCTTGTAGCGTTGTGTAGTACTCCGTTTGTCTTGGTGAAGTGGCAAGTGGTGAGGTGGTCTGAGGTGCAGCTGGCAAGCAACACGTGGTGACACTGCAACTTCAGGGACTTCAGGGCAGGGCAGACCCATAAGCGAGCGGAATATGCCGGGCTGCAAGGAAACCAGGGTGACTTGGAAAGCGCAACTATGACCTGCTTTGTCCTGGATGGTCCACGGCTCCGAAACCCGCCGATTGAAAAGCCATTGAGCACGATCCATGAACGATAGTGCAGGGCAGACCCTCTGGACGGAGTACTTACATTACTTACAAGTAGTGAGCAAGGGAAAGCCGCTCGAGAGCAAACTCGCCTGATGTCGACGCCCCAATATTGCAGCTGCCTAGTTGAAGTGCCATCCGAGCCCGTCTGCGTCGTAAGCACGCCACCTAACAGCGCAAACCCATTATTACGGGGTTTGCTATGCACGAAGAACGCCATTGTGGAGCTGCGACGTGCCCCTCCAAGCGACAACGGCCTAGTTCTTGGCCAGCTGAAACCAATCCGCATTCGCAATTCCCAGTAGCAAGCACCTGCAACTCAAGCGCAGCAGGTGTGCCTTGTCTGCGCATGCTGGGACCCCTTCTGCGGCTGCTTGTTCGCGGTCATGGGCGAGGCGGTTGTGCGCATGTCGGAGAACGGTGACGCGACAATCATAGCAGGCCACATTACGGAGAGCGGCGTTGTCAATGGCTCAGGAAGTGCCGCCGCGCTTCGCCTCCTGCAGCAGTGTGGTCTCAGACGGCGAGGGCTGCTTCTATGTCATCAGCGCAGGCCGGCTGCGCAAGCTGCAGCTGCCCTCCTCCTGGCAGCGTGCAGCGCAGACGGCGGACACCGGCACTGTCGCAGCAGCTACACCCCTGGTAGAAAACCACCAGGAGGCAGCAGAGGGCCAGCTGCTATACAGGGAACCGGTCGGGGCAGCTGGGCACGAAAGTGCCCCAAGCCCAGTCCCTGGCGAGGTGGTGGTTTCAGCTGTGCCGCGTGGCGAACTGGATGGCCTGCTTGTTACGGGAGCATACGACCCACTCAATGGCAGCCTGGTGTTGTGCACCACGCACCTCGTGTACCGTCTGTACATAGGTGGCGGCGCCGGCGCAGCGGCTTCGGCGCCGGCGGCGTCGGCGGCGCTGGCAGCAGAGCCCAAACCAGGGGCTAGCAGTGGGACGAAGCGCGCGGCAGAAGCGACGGAAGGCCCGGAGTCCTCAAACCAGCAACCAACGTTTGTGGCCAATGTTGGGGATGGTAGCTTCATTATGGGCGTTGCTGTGGACGGCGCGGGGAGCATCTGGGTTGCTGATGTGCAGGATGATTACGTCATCGTCGAGAGGGTGGCGTACCTGCGCAAAGTGGACGCAGTCAGCGGAAAACGCCTAGTGGCATCAGGGATGGGCACGTTACAGGGGCGGCTGTACACGTCCCCCGCCGTGCTGCACAACGGCTGCCTAGCCATGGTGTCGTGGGATGGCCACAGGCACGACATCCTGCTGCTGCACCTGGAGCTGCCGCCCCCGGCCCTGGCTGGGCCCAGCACCCGGAGCCTAAGTCACCGCAGCAACACCTTCAGCAGCGACGGCGTCGGCAGCAGCATTCGAAGCCAGCACGCCCTTGCGTCCGACCTGGGCGCGCTGCTGGACCGGCAGCCGGACAGCAGCGCGGACGTGGAGGTGGAGGTGGGCGGGCAGGTGTTCGCCGCACACCGCGGCGTGCTGGCGGCGCGCAGCCCCTACTTCCGGCAGCGGCT